>BQKN01064191.1:111809-125748 GCA_022839385.1 Asparagus kiusianus
TTAGAATCTACCATTTTAAATTTGTTAAAATCAGAAGCTTTAAATCTCTTAATTCCCATATCATCTAAACCATACTTTTTCTCTAAGGTTTCCCATAGAACTTTAGCATTAGTGATAGTATAATATATATCATATAACCTATCAGATAAAGCTCCTAAGATTCTATGTAGGCAATGATATTCTATTTCTTGAGGTGTTCTCGGGATAGGAATGGAATCTGTGGAGGAAGATGAAGAAGATTGTCTAGTAACTGGTCTAGATGAAGATGGGTTATCTGGTTCTATGGCAGTTATTAGATGTAGAGTTGTTAACCAAAATCTCATTTGGTTTTGCCAACGACGGAAATTGTTCCCATCAAACTTCTCTGGTTTAGCAGACATAATTTCACTTGTAGCCATAATCTGATGATGAATGAATAGTTTTGTTATTATAATGCAATAGAAATATATAAAACATTCATTCAACAGAATTATCATGCAGTGTAACATTTCGTTTTTAAGTATTGCAGACATCATTAACATAAAAAACAGAATGCTAATCATGTTACTATTCTAAACAGCAGAAATTAGTTTCTTGGAACAGTGCTTGCACGCCTCGACCATCAGGCCGTATTTCTAACTCTATTTATTTTTCATTTGATATATTTCTTATATCCGTGTTATAATAGTGATTATCTGTTAATTATCAAATTGCTTAAACTGATCTTCGTTATTGTCTAAACAGCTAATATTTCCAACAGCATATTTGTGTTTCTTATTATTGCTTGCACCAAATTCCATGTTCAAGTTGTTCTCCATCAAGTACGCATATCCACAAGAACAAATAGTTGATAACAAAAAGATCCTATTCAAATTATAAAATGTGATTTACAATGCGCTCCCATGATAGTGCATGTGTGCATTTATAGTGTGTGTGTATATACAATTAATATTGAAGATATCAATTAATTAGATCATACAAACATTACCTAGTTGACAACATTGAGTTTAATGCCACACTAAAGTCTTTACTCTAAATTTCATGTTGCATGCAAATATTACTAATTCAAAGACTCCTGAAACCAGGGTTCATGTTCATTTATAAATTAATCCTAGGTTCTAGGCATGCACATGGCATGTGAGAGGACACAAGTCATATTCCCTGTTCACATAAGTTCAAATATTTGTCCATATCTATCGGACCCTACAAAGATCAAAGCATATATACCTACATGCAAGTATATAAAACTAACAAGTGGAAAAAGATCAAACATACCCAAATGCAACAGAAACCAACAAGAAGAAAAGAAGATCCTAAAACTGTTCCATTTATCCCTTTTTTTTTATTTATCAAAGGAAGAGAAGTGACCAGATTTAATCTTTGTGTACTGATTTAGAATGTGACCCATGAAATGACAATTGAAAGCCATAACGGAAACATCCTAATGTTTTCATGTAATTAATCAATATAAGATTCTATAATAGTGAAGAGAACATTAATATTCAGTAGTATTATTAACACATTTACATCAAACATCCATGAACCCTTCCTGCATGATACTCAATAGTACACTACATGTCGTACCCTAACACATGATTCTCCTGCAGCATTAAGGAATCAAACTCATTACCAAACCAATTCACATTCTCCTTCTCAAGCTCAGCTATGCCGTTATTGCCATAAATCAAGTTCTGAAGCTCGTCGTTCAGAGAATTAAAGTTCGAAGAACTCTCACAGCTGAAATCTTCTTGCGTTCCAGCACTCAGCGGTGGATAACTAGGTTCATCTGAAGGCATCGATGGGATCAAAGATTGCTGCTTTTGTTCGGATGTGGGATGATACACTGGCTGACTCCCAAGAGGATTGAATTTAGGCCAGAGTGCAGGATTGTTATAAAAAGAGAAGGGGTTGTTGAGGCCTTGGAGCTGTAAATGGAGTTGCATCCTCTCAAGAGCAGTCGAGCTTAGGGTTTGTGATGGCTTGTCGGCATCAGAGCTGAGTTCTTGATTGAGGGAGAATGAGCGGCGAGATTGAGATGGATCCTTACGGCGTCCAAGGAGCTTCTTCTTCAGCCTAGTGTTCCAGTAGTTCTTGATGTCATTATCGGTTCTACCAGGAAGTTGGGCAGCAATTATGGACCACCTGATCATGGATGAGATTAGGGTTAACAATAGGGTTTTATAGCAAGGGATATATTGATCGAGGATCATCGGTACCTGCTTCCGATGCTGATGTAGAGGCTGCAGATGATTTGATCTTCTTCTTCAGAGAAGCCACCATGCTTGATGTTAGGCCTGAGGTAGTTGAGCCATCTGAGTCTACAGCTTTTGCCGCATCTCTTTAGACCTGAAATTATGTTCATTATTATCAAGAGTGTTTAAATACGTGACTTTGACAAGTTAAGGTTGTACACGAATATAAGTATCTTCTAGTTCTAGGGGTTTGATGTCCCAAATCGTGCAAATTCTCTCGGTTTAAGGTTAATCAATGGAAACCCTATTGGGTCTTTTGTTCATAGCATTATTAAGAGAGATGCTTAATTATGTAGAACAATTGAAAGATCTTTTGATGGAAACCCTGATATATAACGTACGTGGTTCCCTCGTAATTTTCTACTTGAAATTCACAAAATTAAGAAGCTTAAATCATGCAGAACATACCAAAATATGAAGGAACTATGTGATGGAAAACCCTACTTGGGTTTCCTAATTAATTGCATCAACTTTTAATTCTACCTGATAAATTAGTATCAATCCACATAAAAACACGATCTATGGTGGAAGAACTTACAACAAAATAGGAAGTTTCACCAAGCAATACCTTCTAATTAACATGAACCGTACAAGATTAGATCTAATTAATTAGGGTTAACTAATTAATTAAGAAGCTTAATTACCAATCTTTTTTTTAAGTTAATTACCAATCTTTTGAGGGAGAGCAATCCAGTTGCCACCAGTTCCATTCTCCTCTATGTAAGCCTTGAGCTTTGCATCCTCCTCCGGCGACCATGGCCCCTTCTTCACGTTCGCCTTATCGCAGCACGGTGCTCGACCCATCTCTCTCTAAAGTCTCCCTCTTCAATATCTTTCTCTCTCTAGATCTTTTTCTCTCAACAGTCAAGAAGAAAACTTTGATGAGAAAAGAGGAAGAAGGTGAGCTGAGCTTTATAGGAAGACACCCGGAGAGAAAAAAGAGAGACGTGATGTGATGCTTACGATAGGACAAGTTTTAAAGGCTGCCTCTCCTAATTCAACAGCGGTCTATACATTTTTTTTTCTTTCTAAGTTGTTGGTTTTTTTTTTCTTTTAGCTTTCTTAATTGCATGCCTTTTTCTCTGTTATTACGCTTTCCGTTGCATGCATTTTTGTATTAGATTTCAAATCTTATGTGTGACAAAGTCCACCATGGTATGCTTACCTCCACTAGTGCTCAAGTCTTAGTCTATATGTTAACATTACAAAATTACCCTCAAACCTAATGTCACTGCTCAACTAACAAAAAGCTTAGTGCATTTCATAAGAGTATTTTGAGGACCTAAGGGAGATAATGCTTTGGGTTCCCACAATACGAATTAGTCTACATAGGAATTGGATATCAATAGCTAATTTGATCTTTAGAGGGTCATTGACATGGTTAGCTCTTTTGAATTGGTCATGTGATTAAAAAAAACATTGGATCGTATGGAATGTTTTTTATTTGCTCATGGTGAGAATTGTATGATGAAAGATATATCAATTGATAATTTGATGGGTTGCATTTTGTTTCAACAATCTACTATTGATTATTACTTGTGGAAGTAAATAAATTGCAATCTTTATCAGGGAATTGTGAAATAGTGTTTTCTGGGCCTTTAAAATAAAATGAAATATAATTTACAGATTTCAGTGCTAGAATTTTTGAAGGTAATGTGGAAGAAATCAGAAAAAACCAGTTTTTCTGTCATAAGTCGACTCATGCACAGGCATAAGTCGACTTATGGTAAGTTGACTTGTGTCTGTGCACGAGTCGACTTACGATCTGCTCTGGAGTTATGAAATTTCGCTCTGCCAAGTCGACTTGTCAGGTCTGTTAAGTCGACTTATGAAGTGTTCTCCGGTTGCTATTTTTCTCTCTGCCAAGTCGCCTTATGGCATCTGCTAAGTCGTCTTACGATGAGTTTTTTGCACAGTTTGGTTTCTTGTTTGGATTCTGTTTGGGTTTCTGTTTTGATATAAATAGGAAAATGGTTTTCTAGGGTTATTAATCAGAGATTGTGGAATCTTTTGAGCATTGTGAGAGGGAGATATTGTGAGCAAGGTGAGATCTTTGGTTGAGGGTTAGTTTGAGTGATATTGTGTGATTGTAATCCTTTCTACTCTCCTTGATTTAGTGAAATCTCCCCATCCTCTCCTCATGGATGTAGGCAAGTTGTCAAACTACATATATCTTTGTGTTTAGTTTGATTTGTCGTAATTAGCTTGGCTATTTGTGTGATTTGTAATAGCTTTTAGGTTCCCTCGACGCACAGCCCTAGAGCTGACGAGAGGAAGAGCTAATATCCCACTTTGATGGGATATTAGGCTTCAGATTCTTATTCCCTTTGAGAAACAAGGATTCTTATTGCGATCTAATTCTATTGTTGTGCCGAGGTGCTGTCAAGGTGCTGCCAAAATTTTCGCTGCGCGCAACAAGTGGTATCAGAGCCCAGATTTTAGATCTAGGGTTTTTGGATTAGGTGGAGGAAGATTCAGTTGGAAGCTTGGTTCTTGGAGTTCTAAGCTTCGGTGGAGATAGGATTTGAAGTTGCCGTTGGAGATCTTACTTTCCTCGTGTGGTTAGGAGTTCTATTTGGAATCCAATCTAGGGTTCAGTTGGGTAATTTCTTATTCCTTTCAAAGTTTGAATATTTCTTTACAATTTGGAGTTAGTTTGCAATGGGAGAAGAAGGTGAATGCAGCAAGTCGATGGCGAGTACAATACAAGTTGGTTTTCAGAACACTAAGATTAGTGTGGTGAAGTATGATGGTAAAATTAACTTTGGTTTGTGGATGAGCGACGTACAGGATGCGCTCAATGCTCAGAATTTAGAGGAGACCATCATGGTCTACGAGAGGCTACCTAAATATGAAGAGGCGGTATGAGAGAAGATGAATAGGAACGCTTGTGGAGTGATCAGGTCCTGTTTGGAATAGGAGCTAAAATATGATGTGATTGGGGTGACGTCTGAAATAAAGATGTGGGAAATTCTCAACAACAAGTATCTCACAAAGAATGTTGAGAATAGGTTGCACATGCTACGAAGACTCTTTAGATTTCAGAGGTCCAGAGGCACCTCACTAGCGACGCATGTGAAGAACTATACTAAGTTGTTGTCAGACTTGACAAATATTGATGAGAAGATATCGGATGAGTACAATGCGATTATTTTATTGGGCTCCTTACCAGACGAGGAGTATGATACCTTCGTACTCAATTTGTTGAACGGGAGATCTTCTATCAGCTATAGTAAAGTGACTAACACTTTGACGAACTACGATTTGAGAAGGAAGGATAATGAGACTTTCCGCGCTAGTACTTCAGGCGAGGCCTTGTCGACGAGAGGTAGAAGTCCATATCCGAAAGGTGGTAATAGAGGGAGGTCAAAGTCAAGAAGCCGCCACCAATTAGCAAAGAATCAATGTGCATTCTACAAAGAGCAGGGACATTAGAAGAAAGACTGTCCGAAGCTCAAGGAGAAGGAGAATAGCAAAAAGAAGGGCCCGAAGGCCAATGAGGTGAACGTTACGAAAGGTGATAATTCCGATGATTCGTGCTTTTCTCTACTGATTACTCTGGAGGTGAACCATGTGGATGCATGAGATTGGATGCTTGATTCCGATGCTACTTATCATGTGACCCCTAGGCGAGACTGGTTTGTATCTTTTGAGAAAGTCAACGGGGTGTTGTTGTCATGGGAAATGATCAATCCTGTGGCGTCTATGGGATATCTACCGTGCGGATTAGGATGCACGATGGAGTAGTACGTAAGTTGAAGGAGGTGAGATTTGTTCCTCAACTAAAGAAAATCTTATCTCAGTTGGAGCTTTGGAGGCGAAGGGATTCAAGGTGACTTTCGAAAACACTGTAGCGAAGGTTACTAAGGGATCATTGGTAGTGATGAAGGGAGACCGCAATCGGGATTTGTATTATCTGAAGGGAAACACCGAGATTGGCCAGGTTGCTTCGGCTACTTCAGAAGCGGACATGAGTAGATTTTGGTACTATAGGTTGGGGCATACAGGTGAAAAGTCACTGCAGACATTGTGCAAGCAGGGGCTATTGAAGGGAGCCAAGAGTGGGAAGTTTGAGTTCTGTGAGCACTGTGTTCTTGGCAAGAAGACGAATATGAAGTTCGGGACTCCCATTCATCAGACGAGGGGCATCCTGGACTACGTGCACACAGATGTTTGGGGTCCCACCAAGACTGCATCACTTGGTGGTCAATATTGGTTCGTCACGTTCGTTGATGACTATTCTAGGCGATGTTGGGTGTACACCATGATGAAAAAGAGTGAAGTCCTAGATTTGTTTGTAGAGCGGAAGAAGAGATTAGAACTGCAGACTAAGAGAAAGATCAAGACATTGCGATCCGATAACGATGGTGAGTATACTTCTAACCCCTTTCAGCAGCTATGTCGAGACGAGAGCATAGAGAGACACTCCACGGTTAGTCATACACCAGAGCAGAATGGGATGGCAGAGAGATTAAATCGGTCTTTACTGGAGAAGATCCGATGCTTATTATCGCAGAGTGGTTTGGAGAAAATCTTTTGGGCTGAGGCACTTACATATGCGAGCTACCTTATTAATAGGCTACCTTCATCTGCGATTGAGGGAAAAACCCCTATGGAGAAGTGGTTGGGAAAGCCAGTATACGATTATGACCAGCTCAAGGTATTTGGGTGCCCTGCATATTATCATGTTAGAACTGATAAATTAGAACCTCGAGCTAGGAAAGCTATATTTGTAGGATTCAAGCATGGTGTCAAGGGATACAAGCTTTGTGATCCAGTGGATAAGAAGATTGTGCTGAGTAGGGACATCACATTCGATGAGGCTTCTATCTTGAAGCTTCCTAGCTCTCATCAGGTGGAGAGCGACCCAACGGATGAGATATCGCAGGTAGTGAAGATCGATGCAGCTCCACATTGTCCAGATGGTACAATATCCATGTAGGTGCCGACTGAGGTGATGAAGGCGAGCACGACGTTGACACAGAGGATACGAGTACAGGTATGCAGGATCAGGGACCGACGGCTCAGGTTCAGGTTTCGATTACGGTTCGGAGACAGAGGACAAACATACAGATGTCAGCATGGTATGCCGACACAGTTACGTATGCACTTTCGGTGGACAGTATTGATGAGTTAGTGCCTACTACATTCAGAGAGGCCGAGCAGAGTTCGAAGGCTGATTCGTGGCAGGTGGCTATGCAGGAGGAGATGGAGTCTCTTCACAAGAATAATACATGAGAGCTTGTTGAGCTTCCAAAGGGGCGGAAGGTAATTGGTTATAAGTGGGTATACACGAAGAAGGAGGGCATTGATGACACTCCATTGAGGTTCAAAGCTAGGTTGGTTGCGAAGGGCTATGCACAAGAGGAAGGCATTGACTATAATGAGGTTTTCTCTCCGGTGTTGAAGAATTCTTCGATTCGGATTTTGCTAGCTTTGGTGGCACAGTATGGTTTGGAGTTAGATCAGTTGGATGTGAAGACGATATTTCTTCATGGTTATCTTGAGAAAGAAATATATATGACTCAGCCATTGGGATTTCGAGCTACAGGGAAGGATAAGTTGGTTTACAGATTAAAGAAATCACTATACGGTTTAAAGCAGTCTCCTCGACAGTGGTATAGGCGATTCGATGGTTTTATGATTGGTCATTCGTACACTCGAAGCCAGTTTGATCCTTACGTATATTTTCGTAAGTTGAAAGGAGGTGCGTACATCTATTTGTTACTCTATGTCGATGACATGTTGGTTGCCTCTACTTCCAGGTCGGCTATAGATGAGTCGAAAGTTCAGCTTTCAAATGAGTTTGGGATGAATGATTTGGGCGAGGCGAAGCGTATTCTAGGGATGGAGATCGACAGAGACAAAAAGAAGGGCAGAATTTGTTTGACACATGTGGCTTATTTGAAGAAAGTTCTACAGCAATTCTATATTAGCATGGATACGAAACCAGTTAGTGTACCATTGGAAGCCCATTTGAAGCTTTCAGCTGGTCTTTCACCGAAGTTAGTTAAAATCGAGAGTTGATGTCGAAGACTCCATATGCGAGTGCGGTTGGGAGCTTGATGCACGCGATGGTATGTACGAAACCAGATTTATCACAGGCGGTGAGCATGTTTTCGAGATACATGCACGATCCAGGAGTGGGTCATTGGGACGTCATGAGATGGATTTTGAGGTACATTCGAGGTACGCTCAATGTTGGTTTGGTTTATGAGTAGGACACTACAGGTGGGCAGCTATGCATTGGTTATGTTGATTCAGATTATGCCGGGGATTTGGATAAGCGTCAGTCTACAACGGGGTATGTGTTCACTTTGACTCGTGCACCGGTGTGTTGGAGATGCACCTTACAGTCGACGGTAGTTTTGTCTACGATGGAGGCAGAGTATATGGCAGTTACGGAGGTTATGAAGGAGGCTATTTAGCTTTGAGGACTTTTGGAGGAACTTGGTATATCGCAGCGGTTCGTCACTATTCATTGTGATAGCATGAGTGCTATCTATTTGGCGAAGAATCAAGTTTTTCATGCACGAACGAAGCATATTGACGTTCATTATCACTTTGTTCGTGATGTTCTTGAAGATGACGATGTGGAGATTGTGAAAGTCCACACGAAGGATAATCCGATGGATATGCTCACTAAGGTGATTCCAAGCAACAAGTTTGATCATTGTAGAAACTTATTGCATATTCGTGATTGTTGAGGCCGTTGGCGACCATTTGGATGAACTACGGGTGGCATGATCCCTTGGGAGAGGGGGTATGGAGGTAACCATGTTGGTGTAGTAGTATTTGGAGAGACGACGCATTGATGCTCTTTGTTTGGTGTCGGCTCAGTTTTGGCAAATTTCGTCGAGGTGGAGAATTATAGAAAAAAAATCAGAAAATACCAGTTTTTCTGTAATAAATTGACTCATGCACAGGCATAAGTCGACTTATGGTAAGTCGACTTGTGTCTATGCACGAGTCGACTTACGATCTACTCTGGAGTTGTGAAATTTTGCTCTGCAAAGTCAACTTGTCAGGTCTATTAAGTCAACTTATGAAGTGTTCTCCAGTTGCTGTTTTTTCTCTCTGCCAAGTCGACTTATGGCATCTGCTAAGTTGACTTACGGTGAGTTTTTTTGCACAGTTTGGTTTCCTATTTGGATTCTGTTTGGGTTTCTGTTTTGATATAAATAGGGAAATGATTTTCTAGGGTTATTAATCAGAGATTGTGGAATCTTTTGAGCATTGTGAGAGGGAGATATTGTGAGCAAGGTGAGATCTTTGGTTGAGGGTTAGTTTGAGTGATATTGTGTGATTGTAATCTTTTGTACTCTCCTTGATTTAGTAAAATCTCCCCATCCTCTCCTCATGGACGTAGGCAAGTTGTCAAACCACATATATCTCTGTGTTTGGTTTGATTTGTCGTAATTGGCTTGTCTATTTGTGTGATTTGTAATAGCTTTTAGGTTCCCTCGACGTACAGTCCTAGAGCTGACGAGAGGAAGAGCTAATATCCCACTTTGATGGAATATTAGGCTTCAGATTCTTATTTCCTTTGAAAAACAAGGATTCTTATTGCGATCTAATTCTATTGTTGTGCCGAGGTGCTGCCAAAATTTCCGCTGCGCGCAACAGGTAATCCTACATGAAGATAAATATGCTTTTTACCATGGGGTAAATATTATTTAGAAAGTTGAGCACGCTAAACTCAACCAGTACATTGTGCCTCAAATTGTCTAATCAATCGTATGTAAAGAATTTTCAAACTAAAATACAAGAACTCATAATTGATAGTTTATTATATAATGAGGCGAGTTCATAATACATGTACACTGCTAACAAATTTGTAGAGTGTAGATTTGACGAAGAAATTGGAGGAGAACAGGTTTTTGGAAGCAGGAAACATTTTGGAAGCTTCACGATCGACCGCAAGCTTTGCGACGGTCGACCGTGAACGTGCACAAGACAGGGTGGTCTCTGGATTTTTGACGGTCGACTGTGGCAACATGTCCGGTCGACCGTGGACCTTATAATCGATTTATTAATTTCTTTTATCTTGTCCGGTCGACCGCGGCGTCAAGTGCGGTTGACTGCGAGTCGGGTTCGGGTCTGTTTTAGTTTCCTGTTCTGTTTGGGATTTGTGTTTGGTATAAATACAAACACGTTTTAGGGTTTCTTTAGCGCGGTCAAGGGGATATTTTGAGCACAGAAAAGAGAGATCTTTCTGAGCTATTGGTTAGGATTATTGTTTGAGAGATTGAGAGCTTTGTTGGTGAGATTAGTTAGTTTGTTTTGAATGATTTGTAATCTCAGTTTGTACTCCCCTTCTCTATTAGTGAAAAACCCATCCCCCTTGCCTCGTGGACATAGGTAATTTGTCGAACCACATTAAAATTGATTGTTTATGTTTGTGGCATTACTTTAGTTTGTTTGGCCTTCATTCGGCGTTTGGTTTGGTTCCTCGAAGCACATCAGTTTTGGCTTCGGAGCACAACAAGTGGTATCAGAGCTTGGGCTATGCTTAGGCTAATTGGAGGAGTATATTGGTTTGGAAGTTTGTCTAGGACTTCAGTTGGTGATAAAGGTGGGATTTTTCCTATCTGTGGATCTCGTTTTCGACGTGCGGGGTGAGATCTTTCCGAGGCTCTTATTAATGTTTTAATTGAAGGTAAAAATATCTTCTTTATCAGTTTGGATCTATTCTTCGATTGTTCTATATTGGTTTGTTGGTGATTTGAGATAGATGACCGAGAAAGAAGGAGTTGAGGCTGAGATATTGGATTATTGAGAAGTGTCTTGACCTGCATATTGAAGTCCTTTGAGCACATTGGTATGAGGAAAGAGACCGAGGTGGAGTTTGTCCCTTCTATCCGTCGATCAAGGAGTTTTTTAGGTGGTGTTCATTTAGGTATTTAGGGACCTACCAAGGAGGTATCATTAGGAGGTAATCGGTGTTTTATTTTTGCGGTTGGGGACTGTTCTAGGCATTGGTGGGTTGCAACCAAATCCTGTTGGTGTGAAGTCCTATAAGTCAACAACAGATAGAGGAAGTGTGTTGGCAGAAAGGTAGCCCATCGTTCTATTTTTGGTAGGGGTTCTTTCTTGCATTTGTGCCGAGCTTACGGTAGTTTGAGACACTTTATTGGAGAGGAGACATTGGGGTGATGAGATGAGATGACAGTTTTGATGGGTCGTTCCTTGCTAGAGGATGATCAGTGTTGGTTGTCGAGCATTAGATTGTGTAGGAGTTTTGAAGCTTCGACATATTTGGATCATCTTAGTCATAGGTTACCGACTGCGGCATTTGGAGTTATTGGATTTGGTAGAGCTGCTTCAGATTTTAGATTACGTCGGATGTTTGGTTGCCCATCATTTAGTCACATCGAGGATGCGAGATTTGATCCGATTGCACGTTTGGCATTTAGAGGCTTGTTTGGTTATCAGTTGAGTAGGTATGCCACATTTGACTCTTGGCAGGTGGAGAATGTTAATCAGATCGTTGGGATATCACAGCGGGTGGAGGGTGATGCTACTCCATATTGGGTAAAGATTACTCCATATATTCCAGATCATACTGCATCGTTTAGGATTCCAACTGAGGTGACACAGACTGTGGATCATTTAGATTTGGATGCAGATGATGAGTTGGTTGATCTGAGTGCAGCTAGTGGACATAGTTTGGATTTAGATATGGTCGTTGGTTCATCTCAGTTGGAGGTGTTTAGTTTGTTTTATTTTGGGGTCATTGGGAGAGCTATCAATTACAGATTCGTTGGTGATGTTGGTGAAGAGTTGAAAACTCTTCTATTTATTTGAGAGTCTTTGAAGGCCATTTGGGGAACTACATGAAGGCTTAATTCCTTGGGCAAAAGGATACGTAGGCAGTCATTTATGCATCCGGTTTAGTGAGTAGACATCGATGTTTGGAGAGTGATCACATTCTCATCTGGGTCTCGACTTATTGTGGATTGAGTCTGTTATCGTGGTTTTGTTCCGCTTCATACTGGACGCAACAAATGAGATGTTTGGTTAGTATTGGTGTCAGCTCAGTTTTAGAAAAACTTCACCGAGGTGGAGAATTGTAGATTTGGCGAAGAAATTAGAGAAGAACTGGTTTTTGGAAGCAGGAAATATTTTGGAAGCTTCACGGTCGACCGCGAGCTTTGTAGCGGTCGACCGCGAACGTGCACAAGATAGGGTAGTCTCTGGACTTTTGATGATCGACTGTGATAACATGTCTGGTCGACCATGGACCCTGTAATCGATTTATTGGTTTCTGTTGTTCTATCCGGTCGATTGCGACGTCAAGTGCGGTCAACCGCGAGTCGGGTTCGGGTCTGCTTTGGTTTCCTGTTTTGTTTGGGATTTGTGTTTGGTATAAATACAAACACGTTTTAGGGTTTCTTTGGCGCAGTCAAGAAGATATTTTGAGCACTGAAAAGAGAGATCTTTCTGAGCTATTGGTTAGAGTTATTGTTTGAGAGATTGAGAGCTTTATTGGTGAGATTAGTTGATTTGTTTTGAATGATTTATAATCTCAGTTTGTACTCTTCTTCTCTATTAGTGAAAAACCCATCCCTCTTATCCTGTGGACGTAGGCAACTTGCCGAACCACGTTAAAATTGGTTGTTTGTGTTTGTGGCATTACTTTGGTTTGTTTAGCCTTCTCTCGACGTTTGGTTTGATTCCTCGAAGCACATCGGTCGGAGCACAACATAGAGAGTCTATTTGATCCGTGTGCAAGAAAGGAGAGACAATTGGATTTCGTATTGCAATATTTTTCTTTTGGTAAAGTTTTAGGAGATATCCCATGAACTTTCTCCTCTTCATGATGTAATACTATGGACACTTGTCCGATGGAAAATATAACTGATATCATCTTCATTAACAGAGGAACTTTCTTCCTTTATTGGATGGCAGCAAAAGAAAGCCAACTAGCTCGTATTAAAAAAAAACATGTCAAGAGTATTTTATGGATCACCTGACGCATAAAATCAATTTTGTGGCCACAGTTGTCCGATTCATGAACTCACTCAAAAGCTATCGATTTTTCTGATTAAAATTTGACAATATTAAATTAAGTCCACGAGATATTTCCAAAAATATTTATGATCTCTCTTTTAGCTAGTAGTGTTTTAGAAAGTATTTTTATTTATTTATTTATTTATTTATTTATTTGTGAATTGGAATTTCCGTATGTTCCCTTATGAAAATAACACTGTGATAACCATTTTACGAAAATAATCGAGAAGCAGATCTCCTCCCTGGAAAATAAAAAATGATGATAAGTGGCCTTAATTTAAATGGTACGGTTCTCCTATTATGATACAAGAGTACTACAATGACTAGTGTTTTTGGTGCTGTACGTGTAAGGGACCTAATAACGATTCATTAGCTAGTAGATTAATGTTGTTGACAAATTTAGCGTGATCAATCAATTATTTTGTCAGAAGAAGCTGTGTTAATTTGAAGGAAAGGAAAATAAATATTGGAACGAAAAAGGTTCCATTCTTTGTTGAAGATTACAAGCCCAACAGAGGATATCATCCCAATATTTATGTCGAAATTATCTTAGAAGATATCGCATGTCAAACAACAAGTTAATTTAGGGCTCCACAATATTTTTGTGTGTGCGCTTTTTTTTTCCCCCCTCCTTTTACTGGCGTATAAAGGAAAAATTCTGAAAATAGACCTCTTTTGCTAAATATTTAGCAAAA
>BQKN01064191.1:126148-140525 GCA_022839385.1 Asparagus kiusianus
TTTGCTAAATATTTAGCAAAAGAGGTCTATTTTCAGAATTTTTCCGCGTATAAATCCTACAGCCGAAAAGCACTTTTTGGTTTTTCTTCGTTCCAACTACAAAAGTGGATGAAACAACCTGTAGTGTGCAAAGGGTTACCATAGAGATGTTCCCTGTGGATAACAAGTTAACAACTTTCATCCTCTGCTTTCCGTATAGATTAAGTGAATTAATTGCAAGTCAACAAACAAATCAACCCAATTCACAATGAGAACACAAAAAACCCTATGTAAACACAATGATTAACCAATAATTCAACCATACATTGGACCATATGCATCTTATCCCACTAACACAAGCGAAGCCAAACATAAAGTCATATTTGTAATACCACATTAATTTCTTCATCCCAAATCAAGGAGCTGTTAGTTTATCAATATATTACATTTATGATCAAAGTCTAGAGACAACACTTGCTCTTCTTTTGGACTAGTGGATTGGAATTTGGATTATTTTAGAGGAAGAGGAAGAAGAAAACAAAAGGGAAGGTGTTTAGGATTGCAAAAAACTTGCATTGACCTTTGTTTCTCTCCCTTGACGTATAGAGAATGGGGGTCCAAGACAAGGGCATTTGCCACCTTTCAAAAAGTGAGTAAAACTAAAGAAGAAAACCCCAAACCAAAAGGCTTAAGATAGAATTAATTAGTAAAAGTAGGGAGACTTAGATTTAAGCAAGCGAAAAAAAGAGAGGATGGTGCGGGATTTTTTCTCCTTGTCTTGGTCTCTTCTTTGGAATCTCATGGCTTGGTGGTGGATCTCATCAGCATTATGACCAGCTTAACCTGGAGGATGGCTAGTATAGATAAGCACGAGGGATAACATAGTAATTAAGAAGAAAAGAATGAAGGGAATCAATGGAAGCTTGGATGTTGGCATTTGAAAAGATTGATGCGCTTAAGTTGGTATTCTCTTTACAAAGTACAAACTATGTCCACTACATGAAATACGTTTATATGTGTGTGGCCGGGCGCGCGCATGCTAATGATAATTTTTGGGGGGATTATTTACATCCTGATACCTTGTGCCATGGCGTAATTACACAAATGATCCTAATGTTTGTGTATCTATACAGATGATCCTGAGATTACACAGGTAATCCTGAGTGTATAACCTTAATATTACTTTCATTGGGACTAGCATTATGGTACACGCGACACAGTATATGGAGGAGTATGATAGTTGAATTATTAGGGAATAAATGATTTGTTGGATTCTTTTAAACTTTTTCAAATATGAGGATATTTTCAAAAACTTTTCAAAGTGAGAGGGCATTTCTACAAGTTTTTCCCCAAGTGTGAAGGCTTTTCTTTAGTTTTTTTCCAAGTGAGAGGGCTCTTTTGACATTCTAAAAATGTGTGTCACACAACTAAAAGGGAGACTTCTCTTAATATATAATATAGATTATTTGTATAATCTCATACAGTAATATCAAGGTCTTCCATGTAGATACACATACTCTAGGATCACCCATGTATTTACACAATACCACATAGTACCAAGTGTTGAGTGCTGCGGAAGCCAAACAACCAAACCAACGTTCTACGAGAAATCAAATCAAACGAACGTCGAGAGAAGGCCAAACAAACCAAATCAATGCCACAAACATAAACAACCAATTTTAACGTGGTTCGGCAAGTTGCCTACGTCCACGGGGCAAGAAGGGGATAGAGTTTCTTACGAATAGAGAAGAAGAGTACAAACTGAGATTACAAATTACTTAAACTCACCAATTAATCTCACCAACAAATATCTAATTCTCTCCAAACAAAATCCTAACCAATAGCTCAGAAAATACCTCTTTTCCGTGCTCCAAATATCCTTACTTTTCTGCTCAATTCTCTCTTACAATTGTTCCATATATATAGAAATCCTAAAATCATAAACATACTAGGAATTCTAAAACAAAAAATAAAACAGATTAGGAATCCTAATAACCTGTTACCAAAACAGATTTAGAATCATGTTACCAAAACAGATTAGGAATCCCAATAACCTATTACCAAAATAAATTAGGAAACATATTAGGAACCTGCTATCTAACAATTCTCCACCTCGGCGAAGTTTTTCCAAAACTGAGACGACACCAATATCAACCAAACGTCTCACTTGTTACGTCCAGTACGAAGTAGAACAAATCTACGACAACGGACTCAATCCACAATAAGTCGAGAACCCAAACGAGAATACGAACAAACTCCAAATGTCGGTATCAACTCACCAAATCGGCTGCATCATAAATGACTGTCTATGTATCCTCTTGTCCAAGGAATTAAGCCTTCACGTAGTTCACCCTAACGGCCTCCAAAGAACCTTAATCAAATAGAAAAGTTTGTAACTCTTCACCAATATTACCAACGGATCTGCAATTAATAGCGCTCCCAATGGCCCCAAACTGAAACAAATCAAACACCTCCACCTGAGGTGAGCTAATGATCGTATCCAAAACATGTCCACCAGCTACACTCGAATCCAAAACCAACTCATCATCTGCATCTAAATCCAAATGATCTTCAAACCGTGTCAACTCAGCTAGAATCCCAAACGATACAGTATGATCTAGAAGTATATGGAGTAATCTCCATCTAATATGAAGTAGCATCACCCTCCACCCGCTGTGATATCCCAATGATCTGATCAACACTCTCCACCTACCGAGAGTCAAATGTGACATACCTGCTCAGAACAAAATTAGAAGCTCCTAACTGATAGTCAAACGAACCTCTGAATTCCAAATGCGCAATCGGATCAAATCTCACATTCTCGATATGACCAAATGCTGGGCAACCAAATATCCGATGCAACCTAAAATCTGAAGCAGCTCCACCAGATTAAAAATCTCCACACGCAGCAGTCGGCAACCTATGACCAAGATGACTCAAATATATCAAAGCTCCAAAAATCATCGTCAGGGTTTTGAGGTTGCATTGATGGGATTTTTTTTCCCTTTTTGCTGGGAAATTACTTGTATTTGATTATATGTTTAAGAGGGAGACATTGGAGAGAAGGAAGAATCTTTGTCTCTCTTTTTCCCACTCAAAAATGGAAAAGAGCCATTGGAGAAGATGATTTTATTGTAAGCATACTGTTGGAGAAGATGAAATAGGTAGTGGGTTCGGTTTGGGTGTCTTAACGGGTTTGTGGGTTTGGGTTTTAGAGGGGAGGGTATAACTATCCATTCTCTACAAAAGTTATACATAATAGAATATTCTATGGTATTTATAAGCCCAGCTAACTTCAGGGACTCTTATTAATATATTTAAGCAATTTGAGGGATCGATATCAAAATACGCATATTTAAGGGACTAATATCAAATTACTGGAGATTTAAGGGACTAATATCGAAAAACCCTTAATTATTAGAATTTTCTAACGATGAATAGTTCTAATTTGATGAGAATTCTTAATTAGATGAAGATAGATTATGCGATTACATGGTTATTATTTGATATGATACATGTCGTGTATTTATATGATACTATGTTTTAATGCACATGCAATGCATGTGGTTAAATACCATGATTAAGCATTTTTGCTTTAATTACTTACTAAATTTTGTTCATCAGTTCTACTTTGATGGTTTTTGCTCACTCATATCTGTAAACTTTAGCATTGTGATTATTTTTTAATGTTTTTTAAATGAGCTACACCACATTTAAATTTTCCTATTAATAATTAAATTGATAAGAAACAAATATAATCCGTAGCTAATTTGAGTTATCATGTTATTTAGATCGACGTGTAACCAAGCTTGACCTGAGACAATATAGTGTTGCAAAAGTAAAAAAACACTTGAAAAATTAGTATTATAAAAGAAAGATCAATAATTAAAGCTAATAAGAATAAGACGATTTGTTAAAAGTAGGCTAAAATGACACAAAAAAGGAGTTTGTTCCTGATCCTTAATAGACTTCTAAAAAAATCATAAACATTAATGCTAATTCTAGTACGCTTTTATATGATAAAAACATCCACATAAGCATATAAAAATACTTAAAATTTTATAAAAAATCCTTCTAAAGATCCCTAATTTACTCAAAAATAAACTATTCTATAATATATTTGTTGAGCGTTGCGGAAGCCAAACAACCAAATCGATGTGCTTCGAGAGACCAAATCAAACAAATGCCGAAAGAAGACCAAACGAACCAAATCAATGCCACAAACACAAACAACTAATTTTAACGTGGTTCGGCAAGTTGCCTAAGTCCACGGGGCAAGAAGGTGATAGGGTTTTTCACTAATAGAGAAGAAGAATACAAACCAAGATTACAAATCGCTCAAACTCACCAATTAATCTCACCAACAAATCTCTAATTCTCTCCAAACAAAGTCCTAACCAATATCTCAGAAAATACCTCTTTTCTGTGCTCCAAATATCCCCAATTTTCTTCTCAATTCTCTCTTCCAATTGTTCTATATATATATAAATTCTAAAATCATAAACATACTAGGAATTCTAAAACAAAAAACAAAACAGATTAGGAATCCTAATAACCTGTTACCAAAACAGATTTGGAATCATGTTACCAAAACAAATTAGGAATCCCAATAACCTGTTACCAAAACAAATTAGAAAACATATTAGGAACCTGCTATCCAACAACTCTCTATCTCCGTGAAGTTTTTCCAAAACTGAGCCGACACTAATACCAACCAAACGTCTCACTTGTTGTGTCCAGTACGATGTGGAATAAATCCACGACAACAGACTCAATCCACAACAAGTCGAGAACCCAAACGAGAATACGAACAAACTCTAAATATCGATATCAACTTACCAAACTGGCTGCATCATAAATGACTGCCTACGTATCCTCTTGCCCAAGGAATCAAGCCTTCACGTAGTTCACCCAAACGGCCTCCAAAGGTCCTCAATCAAATAAAAAAGTTTATAACTCTTTACCAATATCACCAACAGATCTGTAACTGATAGCGCTCCCAGTGGCCCCAAACTGAAACAAATCAAACACCTCCACTTGAGGTGAACCAATGACCGTATCTAAAACATGTCCACCAGCTGCACTCGAATCCAAAACCAACTCATCATCTGCATCTAAATCCAAATGATCTCCAAACTGTGTCACCTTAGCTAGAATCTCAAACGATAGAGTATGATCTGGAGTATGTGGAATAATCTCCATCTAATATGAAGTAACATCACCCTCCACCCGCTGCGATATCCCAATGATCTGATTAAAACTCTCCACCTGCCGAGAGTTAAATGTGACATATCTGCTCAAAACAAAATCAGAAGCTCCTAACTGATAATCAAATGAACCTCTGAATCCTAAATGTACAATCGGATCAAATCTCACTTCCTCGATGTGACCAAATGCTGGGCAACCAAATATCCGATGTAACCCAAAATCTGAAGTAGCTCCACCAGATCTAATCTTCACACGTAGCAGTCGGCAACCTATAACTAAGATGACCCAAATATGTCGAAGCTCTAAAACCAAAACCAATGCTTGACAATCAACGCCGATCCCCCTCCAATAAGGAACGACCCATCAAAACTGTCATCTCATCTCATCGCCCCAATGCCTCCACATCAATAAAGTGTCTAAAACTGCCATGAACTCAGCACAAATGTAAGAAAGAACCCCTACCAAAGCTAGAAAGACGGGTTACCTTTCTGCCAATACACTTCTTCCAATTGTTGTTGACTTCTAGGACTTCATACAAATGGGACATGGTTTCAACCCACCAATGCCTAGAACAATCCCCAACTGCGAAAACCAAATATCGATTACCTCCTAATGATGCCTCCTTGGAAGGCCCCTAAATGCTTAACTAAACACCACCTAAAAGACCTCTCGATCAATAGATAAAAGTGCCAAACTCCACCTCAGTCTTCTTGCTCATACCAATGTGCTCAAAGAACTTCAATCTGTAGGTCAAAGTACTCCTCAATAAACCATGCACAACATAATCAATCAAATAACCCAGTCTCAACAAATGCCACAGTTTAGCCAAATCCAAAGAAGTCATCATCTCTCTATCAAACACTGTGCTCCTAATCAAATAATACGAATTATTCCTCCTGACGCCCTTCATCACAATCATCGACCCTAATGTGACCTTCAAACATGAATCGACCAATGTCACCATATAGTCTGCTACTTCTAAAAATCTAAGTGAAATAATGTTCTTCTTCAACTGAGGAACGAACCTCACTCCAACTAACTCCCGAATCACTCCATCACTCATCCTAATCAGAACAGTACCGATACCACTAATAGGACATTCATGATCATTACCCATGAGCACGACCTCCCTTCTTCCCAACTCCTGAAAGCTAGAGAACCAATCCCTCCTAAGGTAAATATGATAAGAAGCACCCGAATCCAACATCCACTTTATAGTGTCAGCAACACAAACTGACGGTAGTGCAGATAACGAGTAGCCCAAAGAATCCAAATCTGAATTATTACCACTAGTCTTGACAACATTTACCTCTTAAGCTTGAATAGCTTTTTCCTTATTCTTCCCGGCTCGATCAACCAACTTTGGGCATTTGGCTTTCCAATGTCCATCCTCTTTACAAAAAGCACGCTGATTCCTACAAACTCCAAAATGTGCCCCTCTAGACTGCGACCTCCTACTACGGTTTGGACTCTTTGCTCTTGTGACTAATGCCCCCACTACCGGCTCAACTGAAGTCTCCTTATCCTTCTTTCGAAGCTGATAATTTACAAGTACAGCGGTGACCTCACTATAAGAAAGAGATGCCTTCCCATTAATAAGAGTAAGAACGAAGATCTCATATTCCTCGTCAGGCAAGTAACTCAACAACAACAACACATTGTCCTCATCTTCAATCATCACATCTACATTCGCCAAATCCGCAAGAAGCTTCGTGTAGTGGTTCATGTGATCACCAGTGGAGGTCTCCTTCTTCAATTGGAAGCGATAAAACCTCCTCTTCAAATGCAAGTGGTTCTCTACACTCTTGGTCAAATACTTGCCCTCTAGGATCTCCTAAATCTTCTTAGCCAAAGTCTCATTGATCACATCATATTTTAAATCTTGAGTCAAACAAGATCTAATCACACCACACGCCGTTCTATTCATCTTTTTCCAAACCTTCTTCTTAATATCGTTCGGTTTCCTGTCTAACTCCAAAGTATCTTTTAAATTTTGATCATTGAGCGCATCCAATATTTCACATCTCCAAAGATCAAAATTATTTGTGCCATTAAACTTCTCCACATCTATCTTCATAGAGTAGATATTCAAACTTTGGACGGTCTTCATGCCGGAAGTATCCTCCATAACTCCTTCTTTCCTAATAATCTTTCTCAAAGCACCAAAACAAATACGAAACAAATAAAGAATAGATCCAAAACTTAAAAAGATAGAGTCTTTACTAAAAAGATCCTACCTTTATCACAAAAGGAAGCCCTAGGCGAGCCTTCAAAACGACCTATTCCTCCAAATAGCCCAAGCGTATCCTGAGCTCTGATACCACTTGTTGAGCGCTACGGAAGCCAAACAACCAAACCAACGTTCTACGAGAAATCAAATCAAACGAACATCGAGAGAAGGCCAAACGAACCAAATCAATGCCACAAACACAAACAACCAATTTTAACGTGGTTCGGCAAATTGCCTATGTCCACGGGGTAAGAAAGGGATAGAGTTTCTCACTAATAGAGAAGAAGAGTACAAACTGAGATTACAAATCACTCAAACTCACCAATTAATTTCTCCAACAAATCTCTAATTCTCTCTAAACAAAATCCTAACCAATAGCTTAGAAAATACCTCTTTTCTGTGCTCCAAATATCCTTAATTTTCTGCTCAATTCTCTCTTCCAATTATTCCATATATATAGAAATCCTAAAATCATAAACATACTAGGAATTCTAAAACAAAAAACAAAACAAATTAAGAATTTTAATAACATGTTACCAAAACAGATTTGGAATCATATTACCAAAACAGATTAGGAATCCTAATAACCTGTTACCAAAACAAATTAGGAAACATATTAGGAACCTGCTCTCCAACACCAAGATGTAAATTAAGAATCCATTTTTCAAGAGAAATATATGCTTAAGGCTTAAGAGGTCGGGTACTGTTTACATAATTTAAAATTCGTTATTGTATCATAGTTATTAAAATTCTCAAATATGAGGATAATTTTATCTAATTAATTAACATCAACGCTAGATCCAGTTCATGTATTCTAATGTTCTAGAATGATATCTTTATAACTCAAATTTACCTGAGAGAATGAGACATTTTTGAACTTGATGCATCCTTAGAGGTGACTTTAGCCTATTTAGACTAGTTCGACACTATAAGAGTCATGCTAACATGAACAAGAAACATCTCGGCATTGCACAAAAGACTAGTTGTTTCAAAGTTCTCACAAAATCATCAGAATCATTAGGTATACTAAAAGCATTATCATTGAGATTCGCAAAATTTCGTCGCTTTCGGCCTTAAAATCACGATCAAAGATTTTGTTCCTATTTTAGGCAAGTTTTAACCATCCAATTTGGGGGAGCAAATGAAATCTGTTTTGACTGAGATTTAATATAGAGGATTATGTTTTCTAGCTTTTGTCTTTTTTAAGTTTCTGTGAAAATATTATTTTTCCTTTTTTTCTTTTATTTTCAAGTTTATAAAGACTTTTCTCGGGATGTAGGGAATTAGCATTTGATCAATGAAATCCTAATTATTGGTTGCAACCAGGAATTAGCATTTGATCAATAAAGTCCTAATTATTGGTTGCGACCATCTTTTATCTAGTGTTCTCTTTTTGTTCATGTTTTTATGATCTAATCTCATTACTGACCTATGTAGACTGCATCAAAACTGCTTAGTATGCAATTAATGCTCGAGGATAAGTCTAGTATTTTTATTTTCTCATCCAAGCATTTTTCAAACTTTCTTTTGTTGCTAGGAGCTACAAATTACTCTTTTTTACACTTTAAAATTATTCACGTCAAAAACATTTTAATTTCTAGTAAAAAATGCCCTTGAATATGGGTGTGAAAATTTTAATTTTCATTACATTGTGTCATTTAGAATCCAAGTAAAAGAAAAGGCAAATAAACAACTTCTGAAGGTTTCTAAGAGTTTTGCAAGTTTCTGTATACATGCTTTTAATACCTTTTTACTTGTTTCAATTTGTAGATCACAAGGATATAAACATTACTCCACTAGAATGCTGAAAATACACGCACACCCATGTGATGGGAGCAAAAACTTAACGTTAAAATAAAGATTACACTTTTTAGCATAGTTGGTGCAAAAAATTAACTTACAGGCTTGAGTCCGCAGAGAGAGACTCAAAGATGAGGGGTCCAGTGATCTTATTTAATGTATGATGCGAGCTCTTGCTGATGATGGCCTAAGATACATAAAAAGCTTCATATTCATATGACAGTACCTCATTAGTGTAGGATAGTATAGTCAACGTATGTGTAGAACTGGTAAATTATATCTGGTAAGTTATAAAAGTTGTCAATTAGAGAGATTGAGTATCCAATCTGATCTCCTCACATGGTATGATATGATTAGAATCAAACTGTCATAAAATTAGGCATGACTAGTGTGAGAACCCTAAAGTGTTTAGTGTGTCAAATATTTGAGTGGTTTAAATAGATATGCCCAAGGCTCAAGTATAACAAGCACTAGTTCTTTTTAGCAGTGGATTTAGCCAAACAACGTGTTACACTTGGTAGGTCTCACGACTCATATTGTACTAAAGGGCTCGCGGCCCGGAGCTTGACAAATAGCATCAGAATAGTTGTCAGTCGAAAGTATAGAGTTTAATGCTATGTGAGGCTAAGTGTTACATAGTATGAGTGCAGTGGAAGCCACCTCTAGAGCCCGAAGGAGCCGCCTCTAGAGTCCATATTGCCTGATGATACTGGGATGTGCCAATTGTTATGTCGTGATTAAAACGTTGCATATGTAAGGTGGGGTGATTGTGAGACCTCTAAGTGTTTAGTCCCACATTAGGAAAATGTAAAATGTTTGAGTGGCTTAAATAGATATGCCTAAGGTTCAAGTGTAGCAAGTGCTAACATTTTTTTACAGTGGATTTAGCCAACACGTTACACTAGTGGGTCTCACGGCTTATATCACACCAACGACGTGACAACTAGGGTGAAGGCATAGTGATTGAACTGATGAGTTCAACTATGATAATCTTTGGCTCTGTGGCCGATCTTATTGCAGTTATAACATGCACCATGGATCCTGCGCTGCTACTACGCTCTCAGATCATGCTGTGCTCCTTTCTTAAACTGACTCTATTGCTGATGGTGAAAACCCTTACCCCGCAATTGGGATCCTCATGATCAATCAAAAGGTCTCTTGCCCTTGCCCATGTTATCCTGCTGCCCTAACTTGGCGTTACCCTCCTTGGTTTTCTAAAATGTTACAGTCTCGCTCTCCTGTGAGATGGCTGCATCGGCTACCTCTCTAACTGAACGCAACCTCCTGGGTATGAGGTAGCTACGAAGGCTAGGTTGAACTCCCATAAGTAACATCTGAGCCTGACGCTCTCCTGACTGCCACATGCATGTAAATCGAAGTAGACTCATGAATTTGCTCTCATAGTCTGCTACAGACATATCCCCCTGTTCTAACCTAGATAACTCTAACTCTTTCCCGGTTCGTACCGTTGAAGAGATGTATTGTTCATCAAAGAAGTAGATGAAGTCCTCACATGTGAGTATCATCCGGTGCTCTGATGTGAACTGAAGTCTATACCATCTTCCGACATTACCCTTTAGGCTGAAAGCTACCAACATCTGCTTCTGTATTGAATTGATATTAAGCATATCAAGCTATATTACTCACATCCTCCTTCCACTTGTGGGTTACAAGTGAATTTGACGACCCCTAAAATTCCGGTGCCCTCATCTTCTGGTACCGCTCTACTAAATGAATCCAAGCCTCCTATTCTGAAGCTATAACTGTTGGTGAGGTGAGTCTTAGTGTAACCTATGGGGGACTCCTCTAAGATGGGGATGGCTGGGATCACTGGCGATGGAACTATGGGTGGTGGTGTAATGGGTGGGTCAAGTTCGTCATTTGCTCCTCAAGAGTTTCTAGCCTAGCTACTATAGGTGCCATGGGGTCGATCATATACCGCGGAGCCTGCTGTGACTCCAGTGGAATCTACTGCTGTTTGGGTGGAGCCTTTTGCTGCTTAGGTGAAGCCTGCTGCTATTCGAGTGGAGCCTACTGTGGCTCTGGCTCTTGCTCATCATGTCTAATACCCTGTGCATGGGATCCTCTCTGTCCACATCCACGTCCGGCCATCTATAAATTTTCAGTGCAAGAATTATAAGATACAGTAATGAGACCTCAGGCTAAAGCATATATAACATATAGTAATAAACAAATCGTATCATAAATTATTCATGCAATTACTTTTTAATCCAAATCATATAAAAAGTTTGTAATTTTTGGAATATACGTATATAATGTCCTCACTCATTCTAGGAATTCTTGGCAGACTCAATACATAAATCTTAGGAAACTCTATCCTAGCTCCATGACTCGACACAGGATGATCCTAAGGATGCTGGAACTATGGCTCTGATACCAACTGTGACTCTCCTGGTTTCACATAATGCTACAGTCCAAGGTGAACCCAGAGATGTCAAACCTACCATGTAGCCACACTGTGTATAAACACATTTCACTAATCACAGTAATAGACTCTAGTGGAATCAAATAAAAGTGCAGGTATAAAACAGGCAAAATATAGAAATGAACATAGTAGACATGATATATAAAAGATATCTCATAAAAAAAGAATCATGTCTCAACTGTAACCCATCTGATAACTGAAATAATGAGAATGTTAATATGAATCAACTAGAATCATACTAAGGCACACTGTCTTTATAATATGAGAATGCAACTCTAATGTCTGAATAAAATAAATAAAAAAAATCTATTATGAGTCTCTAAAATTCATGTGACGGTGACTATGCAAGAACTCCGTCATCCTGCGGCTCTCTGTACCTCTATACCGTCTGAAAGAAAAGAAAACTATAAAAAGAATAACAACAAGAGCATTATAGCATTATAGCAAGATTACTTCCATCCGCCCCTAGGGAAAGTGCTACTAGGTGGAGTGAAGGCTCTATATATTAAGCATAGTCTAACTAGATCATTTCCCCTCGTATCTAAGCGGATTTAACATTTAGAAACCTACAACATGAGACATAGTACGTCGAGTGAAATAATCCAAATAAGAAAACCCTTATGTATATACCATATGTCTTAAATTATAGATGCCTAAATATTAATACCAATCTAGAGATAAACAATCTAAATAAAATTAATAATTAGAAATCCATAACACGAGACGTAGTACGTCGAACAAAATAATCCAAACAAGGAAACTCTTATGTATATACCATATGTCTCAAATTATGAACCACTAATCATTGACCTAAACTAAGAAATAATAAAAGCAGTAAAGAAAATAAAGACATTAACACATCGTATTTATTATATCTTCCACTATCACTAGGGAGATAGAATAAATACCAATAGAATAAATACCAATATATAATCTCGTATACTTTTAAGAGCAAAGTATCTTGGTATTATATCTCAGCGATGAGTCTTATGCATAACTGGTATCCGCCATGGGCTCAGGCTATCAAGAAATCGTCACCATGCAAATCCATGCAGGTTATGATTCATCACAGTATCATGTTGGACGGACTACCAAGTCGGCATCCTAACTATATACTCGGCTCATTAGTCTCATCGCAACTTAGTGCGTAACATGAGTGCGGAACAGACTACTAATATAGCATCCTAGAAATACAGCTCACGAGCCTCATCACACCCTAGTGCGGGATAGACTGCTAGATTAAGCCTTCAAAAATCTAACTCAATGGTTTGTACAATAAGTATATCGACGTACTACCCCACGTAGTACTAAGTTATGAATTAACAACCTCTAATTCTAATATAAACGGATCAAAACCTGTCATACTCCTCTTCGGAATACTCATGTATGTGTAACAACGCTGTACTTGTGTATTCGTGAACAAACATGTATAAAAGTACAGCTCAAACCCCTCGAACACGTCTCAAAATAGTGCAAAAACAAACTGGGAACGATCTAGAAAATCTGCCCGTAAGTCGACTAATGCCTGACATAAGTCGACTTATGGCAAGTCGACTTAGTTGACTTCCAGATTAGTGTTTCGATGTTTTTCTACGATATTTCTCAAACAAAACTCATTCTAATCAGCATGGATCATAGAGAACAAGAAATAAACATCTAACACTAATTAACAGAGGTCATATCACATGGTTTAACACTTGAATTAAACGAATTAGGGTTATCTACATGATTATTCAAGATTTTCAATATTAACATGAAATATTACATATTTATCATAGCATGATTAGTTTTTTTGACAAAGGGTAGAAGCATAATATTCATTAAAACATGATTAGACTAATTAGGAAACACTGGCCTAAGGTTTAAGCATGATTAATTAACATAAAAAGATAATTAGACTTCAAACTAAGGTTAACATATAAATTAAGCATGTTTAAAAGATTAAAAATGAAATTAAATGAAACCCTATTGATCATGATCATGATTCTATCATAAACAACAAGAAAAAGTTATTGATCTAGCATTTAATTGAGTTTCAACATCAAAAATCTAACTTTTAACATCACAAGTTAAGATTTAAACATAAAAACACATATTAAACATTATATTAACAACTACAACTAGTTATTTAACTATGGAGATGAGTTTGGACGAAGATAATCTTGCCTCAAGTCGTTGTTGATCCTCCCAACTTGCGTGCAAGATATCTTCTTTTGCTAAAACACAGATCCCGCCTTCCTCTCCATGAAATTCCCACCAAAATCTTCCAAAACTCAAGATTATAGGCTAGGGTTTGAGAGGAGGGGTGGCTGCTGGATTCTCGCGAGAAAGTGCAGTAAAAACAGGTTTAAAAGAGTTTATATAAGTCTGGGATCGAAACAAAACGGATATAACCCAAAACCCAAAAGGAAATTGGAAATTAGCCTATATGTCAACTTATGTATCTGATAAGTCGACTTACGGCTTTGATAAGTCGACTTAGCAGAAATTTTACAGTTTTTCTTCTGTTTTTGTGCATGTTTCTCTCCTCCACTCACATATATACATTGAATTGATCTCAAATCAATTCCTAGCATGCTCAAACATCAAAATATGTTATTTATCACCATATAATATATTTATTATTATTTATCACATAATATTCAAATTCACGGGGTTTTACACACACACACACACACACACACACACACACACACACACATATGTGTGTGTGT
>BQKN01064191.1:167671-181504 GCA_022839385.1 Asparagus kiusianus
CAGACCCACCCCGGTGACTACACAAACTTCACCGGCGCGAGCCTGGAATATACATCAACAATCACAACCGCTCACATGGACCAAGACTTCTCATCACAATTCCCGTAATTCCAGGTCAACTACATACGAGGTTCTAGAGCCTAACTGTGTCATACACGTCTCTATAGTCATGTACTTCTCATGATTCTCAACATGGAATAATAAATGCAGTTACGCTAAGTGTCATTGTCATAAATTGTGAACATGGGCGTGATCACATGCAATAACATACAGAAGTAAAGCTACTATTAACAATGCAATGTGAAACTACCATTAACAGATATTTTGCACACGAAAAATCAAAATCTCAGCTATAAATTCTAACAATAATTTCCTTTAAAATATAAAAAGAATCTAAAATGATATTCTTAAAATATATTCTATTATTATTTATGAACAGTAACACTTTTTAATTTATAAATGATTTCTATGATATTTTATAAAATAATCTAAAATACTCTTTTTTTTAAATAAAATTCTTTTAATCATAACAATTATTCAAAATACTCATTATCCAAAATAAATTATTTTCTTGAAATAATTCCTTTTAAATATTTTCCTCATTATAAATAATTCTAAAAATACTCTATAAATATATTCTTCCTTTTAAACAACACGAAATTAACCATAAATTATTTTTTGACATTTTTATTCATCATTCAAAGCATCATTTCACAGCATATATTCACCGCGATATCATCAACAACTACACAATTAAAATTATATCAACACAAACTAATCTACGCACATACGCATAATAAATTCATAAGAGATAAAAATTAAATTAACGAGACAACGGCAAGAGGGATCTTGCCTCGGGGATTTGTCAAAAGTGTCGACATGGAAGCGGGGTTGTCCGACGACGGGGTAGCGATCAGCGGCGTCAAAGCGGCGGGGAGAGGGAGCGGAGACGCTGGCGGACGCGTCGAAGGGGGAGTGGCAGCGGTGATTTCAGAGTTCGTCGGGGTTGGGCTGGTGGTGGCTGCACGGAGTGGGTGTTGGCGGGGATGTAGGTTGTCCGAGCTTGGTCGGGTGCTTCGGCGAAGGCTCGACGGCGTGGAGGACTGGAGAGGAGGCGAGGGCGGCTCTAGGAGGTCGTCGGGGCGGTTGACGGCGGGTCTGAGGTTGACGGGCAGAGTTGCTGGACGTGGGAAGCCGCTGTGGTGGCCGGAGGCCGCTCAGGGCGGCGCTGTCGGGGGTTGGAGGAGGGTGTGGGCTCGGTGCGGATCTGGGCGGTGAGGTGGAACACGAGGGGAGGTGACGGAGGGGAGCGGCTGCAGAGGCGGCGGCCTGGAGGAGGTGTTAGGCACGGTGGTGGAGGTGGTCGCGCGGGACTATGGAGGCGGGGCTGCGAACGGCGGTGAAGGCTGGGGGTTCGGTGATGGAGGCGGCCAGAGGCGGAGGCGTCGGGCGACGGTCAGGTTCGTCGGAGCAGGGGCTGAGTGGAGAGCTGGACGGCGAAGGTGCGGGCGTGATGACGAAGGGGCGGCGGCGACTGCTGGTCGGAGGCGAACTCCGGCGGGGTTTGGGTTTGGTGAACTAGAGAGAAGGAGGAGGGGATGGGGAGCTGGTTTTAGATTTTGGGAAATGGAGGAGAGAGAGAGAGAGATATGATTTCGTGAGGAAAAAGAAAGAAAGTACAGGAGAGAGAGAGAGATTTACGGAGAGAATATAGAGGATTGGAGAGAGAGAAATTTCGAAATTTAAAAAGGAAAGAGTTTAAAAGTTGATTAGAAATTGATTTGGGAGGGATTATGGAAAGAATTCAAATGGAAGAAAAAATAAGAGAGGGAAAAATTCAAAAATTCACATAATATTCTGAATTATATTAATAATTAACTAACAACCAAAAATCTTTTTATTTATATTTATATACTACTGTACTATGCTCAGGTTTACATCAATAATAACAAGGTCATTAATAATATTAGTCACCAAATGATTATATATAAAAAAATCACTAAATCGTAAATTAATATTTAGCAGAATTAATAAATACAAGACTATATATTTTATTATTTATTTATTTTAAAAACTCAGAAAATTCTAGAAATTAGGAAAAGTATTAATAAAATATAATGTAATATTTTAAATACTAGAAAAATTGTTTAAATATGTATCGAAAAATTACGGTTGTTACAGGATCCAGATCTAAGGCGGTCCATAGATATCAAAATTCCCAGCACAGGCAAAGATCCCGTACAAGCAGAAGACCGATAAACAATCTCCCTGCGTTTGTTTTGACGAGAGTTGTAATTTTTGTTTTTATTGTGTAAGAGTCTTATAAAAAGACTATCTTTTTTGTTTTCATTATAACGACTGAAGTTGTAATGAATACCCAATGAATACATCAACTTTCACCGCAAATACTAGTGACAATCGTGTGGAGCATCGACCTAGATATATTCATATATCATTATGGTGGCATAGCATCTGCTACTTCCCCTTCTCTATGGTGATGATGCTCTTATGATACAGCTGGTTAGGCTGAGTTTTACCCTTAATAAGTCCAACGTGTGTATTACAGAGGGTATAATATCTAGTTGTAGTACTCTTCGAGGACTTACCTACATCAGAGGAACCGTGATGGCCACGGTTGGGGGGGGGGGGGTTGTGCTAACCCCTAGAAACTCTCATGAGTCGGTTATTGTGAGCATGTCCTTTAATACTCAACCCGTTTTGTTCAATAGATAAAGACGTATTGTGTGTGTTTTCGTCAATACCTGGTACAAGGGGTCTAATTCAAGGTCTATTCCATTATGTCCCTCGGGTTATGATGAACTCACTACAGAAAGGTTCAAAGCCGAAAGCTATCTCTCCCGAATTCACGTTACGAAAGGTTGCCCAACCTATATATGTTTTGTGATTTATTGATTTATTTATTGATTTTTAAGTTTTTAGTTAAATATTATCTTTTGGGGGGGGGGGGATTGTTGGCTATGTTGTGGGAGAAAAGATAATTTTATCTCCTATGAATAGTCCCACATAGACTAGTGTTATGAATAGTAAGGGGTTTAAATTGCTTCTTCTCTTGTTGGGCTTTGAGGATCCCTAAGAAGGGGGTGTTTTGGGCTTTGTATTGTTTAGGCTTTGCATAACACACACACAGGGGGGCGTGCGCACGCCATGCCAAGCCGCGACGTGTCGCGCACAAATTTTTTTGCTTTGTCAAACTTTATTTTTACCATGTTTTACATGTTTTTTTTCCTCGGCAATTAAAACGTGTGTAACGGCTGCGGAACGTTCGTAAAGGGCGCGTTTTGAGGTAATGGATCCGCGATTTTGCATAACGTGCGAATTCATAACAACTCTCCGAACCCTATATAAACAGCCTCTTCCCAGTTCGGAAAATACACAGAATCGAGAAAGAAAACAAAAGCTCTTCTCCTCCTCTCTCTTCTACCTTCAGAAAATTCTTCCTTTTTAAAATTCTCCCTGTTATATTATTCTTTCTATTGGGCAACTGTCTTCATCTGAGCAGAAGCTCTGCACTCTCGTCCGAGTTCAGGGGTTGGCCGATTTCGGGGGTTTTTATCGCTAGAGGAGAGGGGATTATCTGCAGCAGGCAATAGGCAGGTCATTAATCTTCTTATGGAGTGTTTACACGACTGCTCCCGATCAAGTCAGACTTTCTTATTACTTTTATTTTGGATTTTTGCATGCTATAACTTATAACTTTTATTTGATTTTATCTAACACATCAAAGAATTGGAAAATTAGCATTAGTTGTAATGAACGTCGACAACATTAATGTTTTGATTATAAGCTTTATGCTAAGATATCGTGTCTTCTAAGGGAAGTAATTAATATGTCAACATAGTACATAAGTCACGCCCACAAACATATGCAAATATATTACCTAGATAAAAGTCATGGCATTAGGTACTATTATATACAAAATTAGGCGTGGGACCAATCCGATCCGTTGTTGTCAGCCATCTGAATCTGGAGACTCCGTTAGTACGTTACTAACGAGAGAACTGTAGTCAACAGAAAGATAGGTACAAAAATTTCAACGTACGGACTGAAATTGACATATGTCCTAACTAGAGGAAAATTAATTTGTAAAAAGGTGAAAAATGCAAGCCCGTCCCTTTCTCTAATAGTTTAATAACATATAAATTAACAAGAATTTAGACATGTATATGATATGATAATACACATTCTTAATCATCGTCTACGCCTCCAAGTTGAAAATTGGCTGTTTTATTCTTAAATTGGAAGTTGACCAACTTAACCTGGTGTATTTTAATTTATGAAACCATTGATTTGCAATAAAAACATTTACTTATCAAAACATGGAGAGCCAGATGCATGGACTTCTACAAAAAACGTGCATGCATGTGAGTGATTTTGTGGTGATAAGTACACGGTTTCTAATAGATATATATAGTATAAACTTGAGCTCGGTGATCTTCATAATCCAACTCTATCCTCTGTTCATATAGTTGGACTTCAATAGCAGAGGTTAATATCCATGACTAGCACCTTCAGTTTTTTAACGTATTATTATCCAACCAAAATGTAACTAAAGGTGCTTAAATCAGACCAATTAAGGTCGAGTTCTAAGTCAGGAGATGATTTTATACAAAGTTTGAGATACAAGTTTATTCACAAGTAACAAGCAAAATGTAATTTAAGATAGGACAGGACAGCAATGAACTTACTGTCAATTTATAGACTATAATTGAAGGAAAGATTATGTAACAAAATAGAAAATCAGATGATCTTCTCTGAGTTCTTCGTGGAAAGGATATGATATTTTCTCTTTTGAATGTACATACATGTTCATGTAATTTGACCTCTATGTTTATTTGGATTTGATTGAAATGATAACCCGATTTTCATAATTTTGTTATTGAACTTGAATTATCATGTATATATGTCAATTTAAATTTGGTATACGAACTACGAAACATAATGAAGCGTATATTAGTTATTTCCTTGCTCTTCCTATGTACCATACATGTCATAACAATTGTGCCCCAAAATAATCCCCTGCTCAGCATATCACACAAATGTCATGATTTTGAATGCTTGTAAGTCATCCTGACTCTTCTTTTAATGAAGAACATGAACGAAAAAGAAAGAGAAGATGAAATTTGAGGGGCTCTGGTAATGGGATTGGGGTTTTTATGTACCAATCTTTTTATAGAGCTACACTTAGGGCCTGTTTGTTTCACCAATTTTATGGAATAGGAATGGTATTTGGACCTGACAATGACGTTTTCGTAATTAATGGATTCCAAATGAATCATAATCCTGAGTTTGGTTCAAAATTTTTTTATAGAATTGCTAATCTATAAAGTGGCTCAAACAGTGTATATTTCAGGAAATCCAAATCCACTCCATTTGCTAGGAATTGGGTGGAATTTCTGACACCTCTCCTCTTTTTTAAATGATTCCTAATCCTATTCCTAATCCTTTGGGTGAAACAAACATAGAATACAAAAAAATTGGATTCCATAAAACTAAAACTTGTCTATAAATTTTTTATGGATTAGGTTGAAATCCATAAATAAAATAGGATTCCTAATCCTATTCCTACCCTCTATTGAACCAAACAGACCTTATTATCTCCACCCACCTCAAGGACTGTTTCAAATATCTGAGAGAGCTATTCTCTAAAACAACCAACTACCCATTATATTCTTAACAAAATATACTTCTATTGAGCTATTAACAGTTGAATTGGACACTAATTTGAATGAGTCAAATTAACAAAACATATGAAATTCAATACCTTGTATGATCTTGCATTTGCTGTGAAATATGATAAATGTTGCATGAGCAAACATGGACAAAGAAATCCTCAGTGCTGATTGCACCTAGTTTTCATCATTTAATTTGGATTTTCTTAATATCAATAAATTCATATTTGGGTTCAACTATTTCCCATGCTTTTCAAGTATTCTGCAAATCATCCTCATTGTTATGAGATATGGAACTGTTCGTTTGGCAAAAAAAATTGGGAAATCAAAGAATAGGAAACCTATTTCCTATAATAATTGTTTTGAGGTTGTTTGGTTGGCTTAAAAAAAAGGAAATTATAGAATATGAGATGAGATGAGATGAGTTGTCACCTTATTATTGGATGATGTGAGTGCTTTTTTAAAAAATTTGTTTTGAGGTTGTTTGGTTGGTTAAAAAAATAAGGAAATGAATTGGAGATATATTAGGGCCTGTTTGTTTCACCAATTATATGGAATAGGAATGATATTTGGACCTGACAGTGGTATTTTCGTAATTAAAAGATTCCAAATGAATCTCAATCTTGAGTTTGGTTCAAAAAAAAATTATAAAATTGCTAATCTTAAAAGTGGTCAAAACAGTGTATATTTATGGATTCTGAAATCCTCTCCGTTTGAGAGGATTTGGGCAAAAAATCTAACACCCGAACTCCTCTTTCTTATTCTGATTCCTAATCTTCTAAACCCTGGATCTAGTGAGCGGTGGTTTCCCTGCTATTCTTCTCCCGCCTCAGCTCTCTGTGCTTCGCGCCTCTTCTTTGCTTCTCTTCTCCCGCCGCTCGTCGTGGATTTTGCGTGGTCGAGGCTGGTAATCGAAACCCTAGATCTGGTTGAGCCGTGATCTTTTTGTAGATTTTGCGTGGAATCAGCTTCTCCCTCTTATCTGATCCCGCCTGTTGTTGAGCCGTGATTTCTTTGATTTGTTTTCGAGCCGTGATTTCTTTGATTTGTTTTCCAACTTCTTGTTGGTGGGTTCCTTGGCTTTGGTTGCTGGTGATCCCTTCTCGAACTTGTTCTGGTTCGGGTGGGTTTGGTGGCTACGGATTTCAGTTCTTGGATTTCAGTTCTTTCCCATCTGTAGCTCAAGGTATAAAACTTTTCCCCTCTTCTTTAGACTTATGTCTTCGTGCTTGATGTGTTGTTCTTGATAATTCATTACGTGTATAATCACCAAAGAATAGTGTTATGTTTACTAAATTTTAGTTAATTGTGTGAAATAGAATGCATGATATTTGTGTGAATGTGTTGTTGTCTGTCTTGTGTAGCTCCTTGGCTTTGGGTTTTTTGTTGTCGGGTGGAGCTACACTTGCTCCTTTGTAGCTGGGTTTTGTTGTTGTCTTGTGTAGCTCCTTGGTTTTGGGTTTTTTACTGTCGGGTGGAGCTACACTTGCTCCTTTGTAGCTGGGTTTTGTTGCTGTGTAGCTCCTTGGCTTTGGGTTTTTTGCTAATATAAGTGGAGTTTGTGATGCTCCTTTGCTTTGGCTATATTGCTGTTGGTTTTGAAACTCATTCACGAGCTTGTGATGTAGTCGGTTTGGTTTAGTTTTGTTGACTTCGGTTGATAAATTGCTATATACTGTCAGTCATGAGCTTGTGTAGCTCCTTGGCTTTCGGTTTTTTTGCTGTCAGGTCTGAATCTCTTTCATGAGTTTTGTGTAGCTCCTTTGCACTGGCTATGTTGCTTTGACTATGGTTTTTTTTGCTGTCGATTATGTTGCTATCGGTTGACTGGTGGCTGGAGCTTGTGATGCTCCATAGTTGATATTTCGCAATGATGATGATTAGCATTTACTAAGAATGCAATCTAACTTACAATGTTTATTATATTCAGATGAGGTAAAAAGTGATGAGATTGCAGCCTACATTAAATTGACAATGTCTAGGCGAGGCAATCCATCCTTAGAATGCAATCTATAATAAACCTGTAAGTTATAGGTGGGGCATTCAATTGTGACAAGTTGATCTATTCCTGAGCCATACAATATCAACTAGAATTTGTACTCAATTCCAATAACAGTTTCATTACAACATCAATAGTTTTTGCAAGTATAAGTACATGACATGTAGTTTATAATAATTAAAATAATATAGAAAATTGATAATAAAATTGCTAAAATTTTCCAAGCTAGTAGTTGATTTTCGACAAGTCTCAATTCTTTCTTCATCCTCTTTGATTGCAAAAAATATTTATCTCCGTACCTATTTTCTTTGATATATTAGCTTCCTTGGTTGCTTATTTCTCCTTTTTCATGAGCCCATTCGAAAAATTACATTCTTTATTTGGGAATTTTGCATACCCCCAATAACACCTTCCCTTATTTTTATCATTCTTGCACACTTTCATTGGTGTTCGGAGATTGCAGTCGTAATAAACTTCATAATTTTGGGAGCATTCTTCTGATATCATATTGATGTCGGGGAGGCAAATTGCAAACAATGAGAATTTATAAATTGGTAAGAATGGAGAATGCATTGAAAAATTTGAGGCCTCAAGTTAAATTTATAGCCTCCAAGGCATTGGAACTAGTCGTTGCTACAATGTTTCAGGTTTGAATATTAGGCTAGCCGTTGGAACTAGCCGTTGCTACAGTGTTTTTATTTTGAATATTGAACTAGCTGTTGCTACAGTGTTGATCCCAAAAAAATTCATTCTGAACCAAACTAAACATTAGGAATTGGAGGGTTTCTATAAAAGTTGGATTCTATTTTTTCATGTAATGAAACAAACATAGAATGTAAAAAAAAATGGATTCCATAAAACTACAAACTTGTCTTAATTTTTTTTTATGGATTAGGTTGGACTCCATAAAAAAAATAGGATTTCCTAATCCTATTCCTACTCTCTATTGAACCAAACAGGCCCTTATTGGATGATGTTTTGAGGTTGTTTGTGTTTGATTCATTTGAAAAAATAAGAAAATAGATGAGATGAAACAATTTTTTTTGCAATCGACAAATGAAGGATGACGTGATATATGTTCACTCATGTATTCACATATTATTATATATCTTTAATAGTTATATTATGTATGTGCCAAATACGTGTAATAATTTTAGCAACATATGGCAACTCTAATATATATTTATTTATTATATTGCTTAGCCAATAGAATGAATATATTTAAGAAGCATATTGTCCGCAGCATATTCAGAAGCCAAATGAATATTTTTGGAGCGAAACAACTTTCATTTAGATCGCTTGTTTAATATCCCCTGAACTTCATGAATCATCATATTCATGATTCAAGAACTAGTCTCTAGTGTTTTCTTAAATGCCATTTGGTTACATGACTCTGTCATATCCTTTCCACTCAAGCTTCTAATTTGAATTTCCACCATTTTTCTTTAGCCGACAATATGTAATATGTACAATGCTTGATGTTTATGTCAATCTTTCGATGTTAAGTCGAGATTTATTATTGCCACTCTTCAACTAGTTATTAAAACCGTAAGCTTTCTTCTAGAGTTGGTTTGGAAATTCAAAGTATGGTTCACTGAACCCAGATTGAAAAATAGACTCGTTATGCTAATTTTCACTCAAAATTAAATCATAACTATTAACTACACAATTCAACGATTGTGATAAAAGTAGGGGTTTTTCCATTACTTTTTTTTATAGTGACGATGATCTACATCCATTAAGCGTTTTCCAAAACCTCAAAATCGACACAATATGTACATGTACGTGCTAAAAGAAATCCCATATAGGATGGTTGTACTCAATAAACATGTGAATGAGGCAAGCCATAATAAACGAGCAATAGTAGTCTCCCCTTGTCAAATTTTCTCTCCATTGGAGTAGAGCCACCTAAACTAATTAACCTCTCCCAAACCAAACTCCTAAGGTTTAGACCTTAATCAATGTCGTAATTAATTAATATGAGGTGGGTTGACTTAAGTTCCTCAGAATTATGGCACATAAAACGTAGGGTATGCGCCAGTGGACTTGTTGGGTTCCTTCTTTCATATAAATTTTCATAAAAGTAGCTCGGAGAGATAATAGGATACATTATCAATCCCATGTACAGTTAGCGTGAAGATTTAATAAGACTGAATAGTGTCATATTGTTCTTGTCCATGTCTCGAAGGGGTACAACTAGCTAGATATTACGAGTGATGCAGTTGGAACTTTTTCGCATGGATGAACCACGCCACACCATAATAGCTTAGTTTGATATCACCGGGGTCAAAGCCTAGCTAGATTTTGAATGTCAACAGGTTTGGTGACGCTGAAGTTGTATAATGCCTGGATTAGTACTCAATATTCTTTAATAAAGCCGGAGACTGGATGAGTAACATTTAAAGAGGATACGGAGTCAATAACAAAGGCAATTTGATCAACTCCCGAAGCTAATTAATTGTGTTGGTAATTTCTGCTGGATATACATGTCAGTCGTATGTTTCTATGTAGTGGTGCAGGTGAGATTTCGAAACTTAGATCGTCAACAAAAGAAGTGATCATTCTGCAACAAGCCTACAGATATGATGGCATGTAACGTAAATCTCTGTGACGCTATCCAACTGTGTTGCTTTAATTTCGTAATGTGTTCAGGTTTAAGGTAATGCAGAACCCCCATAAAATCTCTAATACATAAAAGTCAACTGAAAAGTACATAGGCTCTCAGCCTCCAAAATAAAATGCATCTCTAAAAGGAAACTAAAAATCATAGATAATCCACTGTGAAGCACCAAACAGCTACCTATGAATGACGGTGACTATGCTGAATCTCCGTCAATCTGCGACTATCGGGAACTCTGACCCGTTACCTGAAAAGAGGTGAAAATAACAGGGTCAGAGCGCTAGCAAGAACATCTTTGCCGCCCCCATGAGAAGGGCTACGCATATAATAGAAGCTCTACCTACAAAATGCATAATCTACCTACCTCATTGACCCTGTATTAAGAAAAAGAATTAATTACAATTCTCTTAATATAATTTCTCTCTAACAGACTTAAAAAAATAAATTACAATCTTCTTGTATCGGATTCCCGGTTTATAAAAGAGAAAAGGGTCGACTGAGATCCTTTCATTTGTTTAACCTGAGTTCTTCACGGTAGCGATGAGATGCCTCCCTCGATATTAGTGTCAAGTTTGCTTCTCGTTGATGATCCGACGTTTGACCTTGTTGGATTGAAGTCGATAAAACTTGCATGACAAGTTTAAAAATAACTCTTAACGAGTTTAAGAACTCTGTGCGAATTTAAACTCTGTGGAAGAGTTGATTTGAACCGAAATTCGGTTTGTAAGCCAAAGATGAAGAAAGCTCATGTTGTCGAAGAATGCTCTGAGCTCTCCAAGGATAAATGCTGCTCTCCCTTAAAGATGATCTGCCAAAAGATCTCTTCTTTGCTGCCAAAAAGAGGATGGATTGGAGATCCCGAACTCAGTTGAGTTTCCCGCTATTTATGGGGGATTAAGGGGTGTAACCACCCCCTTAAATCTCTCCTTAATGAGGGTTTAATAGGGTGTAACCACCCCCCATAAATCTCTCCATGATAGAGTGGTGATCCCCTCAAATCGTAAAAACGGTTTTGAAACCGTTTAGCTCGTGTTTGAACGAGTCAAACGCAAGAATTGCGTTCTAAGCATGAATTCTGCGTCTGGACCTGGGACCCAGAGTTGGCCTCTGCATTTGAGCCTAAAAAAGTATGAATTCTATGTTCTGAACCTGGGACGCATAGTTAGGCTCTGCATTTGAGCCTGAAAACATTCGAATTCTGTGTTCTGGGCCTGGGACGTAGAGTTAGGCTGTGTATTTGAGCCTGAAAACGCAGTCACGAACTTTGCATTTTGAGTCTGGAACATAGCCACGAACTCTACGTTTTGAGTCTGGAATGCAGCCACGAACTCTGTGTTTTGAGTCTGGAACACAGCTATGAACTCTACATTTTGAGTCTGGAACGCAGACACAAACTCTGTGTTTTGTTGTTGGGACGCAGAGATGAACTCTACGTTTTGACTCTGGAACACAGAGGCGAGCCTCAGGTGAGCTTGGCGAGCTTTAGGCTAAATCTAATATTCGAGCGAAGTCCAGTCTTGCAGACGGACTTCAGAACATAACTTGCTGCGAAGAACATGTCATAACTTTCAAATCGTAAGTCGGAATTAGACAAATTATATATGAAAATTGACTATCTCGATGAGACGAAGCCGACCAAACCTACCTTAAGGGTTTAGTTTGCTCCCGTCTGTTTTGCCTAATTCCATACGGTTTGAGAGATATCTGCGTTTTGATTTGAAGATACTGTCATGTTGTAGTCTCTTTTGCTAGATCATTGCAAAGATCGTCATCTTGTAACCTTCGTCTTAGCTCCTTGAAATATGAAAGTCGTCAGATTGTAACTCCCGATGCTGATTGTGAAGGCTGTTGAATTAGAGCTTTCATCGATCTACGTGAAAGTTATCAAATTGTAGTCTTCTAAAAACTGTCAGATTGTAACTTCCATCATCGGTGTTTAATGAGGATCAGCTATCTGTAATAATTTTTAGATAGCTTATAGTAGGTGGCACAGAACGGAAGTACAAACCTGAGAGATACCTCGTCAAGGACACATCGTGCATGTCTAAACACAATATTACACACACTACCCTCGCGGTAGATGACACGGGAGCAAATACACAATCATGTATAATTCTCTTCAACTAAAATGATGTGGAGTATAGGTGCTCACATTATCCTGTGGCGCATCGCACAATTTTGCGGCTCACTACCTAACTCGTACACCCTATGGAGTATAGGCATATCAGCCCAATCCGGAACACAATGCAAACAAAAGGGATGTGGAGTCTCGGTACTCACAACATCATGTGGTTCATCGCAATCTCATGCGGATCACAACCGAACGCAGACATCCATAAAGAGGTATGATGCGGAGCATATGTACTCGTAGTATCCCACAGTTCATCGCAATCTCGTGCGGCTCACAACCTATCTCGGTTATCCCTGTGAACGTTGACACTAACGATACAACTCGATAATTGTCGTTCCTACATAGCGACAACTCGACACATGGTCACGCACTCCCGAGGATTTGTGTGTACCTAAACCAAGCGTGTACCCCACTATGGACATGCACGTGTATAGACGTGTGGTCCCGTTCTTCGTGTTCATTGCTAAACGTACATAGAAAAACCATTATTTGCAAAACGGCTCCAGATTAGTCGACTGATTCTTGAAATCAGTCGACCGATAGTGAATCAGTCGACTGATTTACCCCATCAGTCGACCGAAGCAAACATGCACAAAACATACACAAAAACAAGCTTCGGTCGGTTGACTGATAAATCCTATTGATTGACCGTCCTGAGAAAAATTATGTAGTTCTCAGAATCAACTCTGTCGACCGAGACATGGGGTCGGTCGACCGACCAGAGTACTAGAACAAGAACATGGTTTTCAAGAAGTTAAATTGATTTTTCTCAAAAGAACTTGTGAAACATTATCATGTCGTGTATAAACATGCTTAGATCTCGTGTTTAAGGTAGTGGGGGTTTGGCCAAATAATTATTCATCATCAAAACATGATTTTTAGGATCTAATCTACCTAAACATCACTTAAACATGTTTTAGTATATTAATTAGGGTTGTACTCTTCAATATGTTCATCATTTAGTGTTTGAATCTGCATATCTTATTCATCAAATTATGTTTTTAAACCATTAAGAATGAAAAACTAAGGGGACGAGTTCGAAAAGAGATGAGCTTGCCTTCCAAGATCACCTTAATCTCCCAAATGCGTGAGGAAACGTGATCCTCCTTCAAAGGTTCTTTAGAAAATGAGGTTAAGAAGCTAGGATTTTGAGGGGGATGACTGCTGTAATGTGATAGATGAAAATTCAGGTATATATACATATATATATGATTAAACGGACCCGAACCGACCCAACCCGAAACCCTGATTCTGAAAGCTATTGGTCAACTGATCACTCTGATCAGTCGACCGACCAGAGGATGGATTTCAGTCGACAAAACTCATATACATTTACACGCGCGCGCGCGCGCGCACACACACACACACACACACACACACACACACACACACA
>BQKN01064193.1:3105-43977 GCA_022839385.1 Asparagus kiusianus
AATCCACTTATCGACTCTCCTCAATAGAGCGATAAGTCCTCAAAATTTCCCCGATCATAATATTTCTTCTGTCACGTTAAAATCACACCTCTGACAAAAAATCCACTTATCGACTCTTCTCAATAGAGTGATAAGTCCTCAAAATTACCCCGATCGCAATATTCTTATCACGTAATATCGTACCTCTAACAGTTCCAACCCTTTTGAACCTTTTAATTCTTCTACATAAGAGTAACAAGTGTTCATATACCTATCCCCAGCAGTCGGAAATTTTCTGAAGTTATCTTAAATGATAATAGAGAGAATTTTCTAAGTAAGGGCTATTACGGGAATCAATGCTAAGTCAGCATTAAATCTCTAGCATTTCTCGTGATTTGTAGCTTAAGATCAAAACATGACAAATGCAAGAAATATCACTTTTTATTCAAAAACCAAAAGAAAGTGATACAGAACAAATTTGTTCTTGTTAAAAGAAAAATTACAAGGGCAAAAGTCACTCGCGCATCAAATCGAAAGAGATGAGTTGAGTTTTGACTTCAGTTAACTCCTCCTCGTGATTAGCTCGCACCATGGCTTCAGCCTTTGCCCGTAGTTCATCTTCACTCGGTATGATAATGGCCGCCACCTCATTCCTGGCATGTTCCAGAGCTTGAGCCTGCGTGTGATACTCTAAAACACCGTTTGTATTCTTAGTGCTAAGGATATTGACGATGTTCTTTTCACGAGATAGCTGAGCTTTTAGTCGCAGCACTTCAGCTTCAGCCTTAACGAGCTTTGTACGAAGCAAGTTCATAGAAGCAGTCAAGAGTTCTAATTCCTCTCGTCTTCGAATATTATGCTCGCGAAGCTCTGCAACCTGACGCTCTCTTTCAGCCAGGTCCCACTCCATCACTTCTCGACGAGCCACTTCTACAACTTGAAGGCCAGCCAAGGCAGACACAATTTGTGGCTAAAGTTCTCTGCGACCCAATACTTCAAAATGCTGTAATTGTTCTCCCAAACGAAGAATAACTTCAGAACAACGTTTGAACCACTGAGTGTTCCCCACACTTCTAACTCCATTTAAGCCTGCCTCCAAAAGAGGTCGGAAGGAATTAAAAGTTCTTTGACCACTCATCACATATTCGATTACTTTCTTTGCGAGGCTATTCAAGTACACTAAAGAAATTTGAAGGAATTCAGGTGCACTCGTGAGACTTGAAACAGTGGTCGGGGATACCCCCTAGCCATTGAGATTGGTACGTCAAAATAATGGCCAGCAGGCAATCCAGGTGCTGAAGCTATAGAAGCAATCGAAACATTCAACTGCGAAGGACTTGAAGTCAAAGCCATCGTTGCCCTCGCCTGAGATGTGCTTCGCCCTACCTCTATTGGTGCAAGTGAATTCTTTATCAATGTTGCAGGCGGAGCAGCTGCCGTAGATGAGCCTGGCAAGGGCTGCTCTTGTAGAGGAGCTGATACTTACACGAGCTGTGATTCCGGAGGAGTCACAGTGGTATCCCTGGGCAATGCTGCCTGTGAAGCAGGTGCCATGGATGAGCCAGGCAAATGTTTCTCCTGCAAAGGAGCTGACACCTGCACAAGATGATGCTCCGTAGGAGGAGAAGCAGTGGTGGTCTCGGGAGGAGGTGAACCTACACGCAAAAAGGGTCGGAACGCGGAAAGAATGTGAGGAAGAATTCGAAGTAAACTAGGCTTACCAGAGATGTAAAAAGGAGTATAACAAGATACTTTGTCGGATGGGACCTTGGGAGTATCATCAAAAGTAGTGATGTCATCCATAGAATCGTGCCCTTCGACATCCTCACTATCACCTGGCATGTTGCCAACTTCAGCACCCTCAGTCCCTCTATCTTCATCAGCTACCTCACCAGTTAAGGAGCCTTCATAATCCACTTCCTCTTCATCATCACGTATAGCTAAAGACTTAGGAAGACTTATGCCGGCTGTTGATTTAGTCATAAGTCCCGTTGCAGGACTGAGCCCTGAGCCGCCAGCCGATGGTATTAGTACTGAAGGAGGAGGGGATGGATTCTCTGCAAGACCCTCTGGTTCCAATGTAGTAGCCTTAGAAGGGTCTACCATTGGAGCGGATTCTGCATCAGTAGCCATTAAGTCACCCTCTTCATCCTCGGAAGGATGGGGAGAGGAAGCTTCACTTGATAAAGCCGGACCGTGCGAACGGAGCCCAGTCTTATGTGGCAGACCTACAACCGAGGATTCATGCTCTTCTTCTTCTTCTACAGCTCGGATAGCGTCGGCCATCAATTTTGGTTTCTACGGGCCTTTGCTAGTGGAAGACCTAACCATCAATTTTTGGCTGATCTGCTTATCGTATTGACTAGCTTCATCCGTCGAGAGTTTTCTCTTCCCAGTTGCCCTTGCTGTAGAAGAATCTACCACCCGGGATTCCTCCACTGGAGCAGGCTCAGCTACTTACTCCTCTTCCTGTCCAGTAGAAGGGTCCTCAACGGATAAAAACTCATCGATCCCTCTCAGGCGGGATGTCTTATACCCCCTCCTTGAAGCATACATACGTCTTATGTCTTTCAGACAAGACGTATTCAAGTTGTAATTAGGAGTCTGAGAAGCGGCAAAGTACCAGTTGCAGAAGCTCATGGAAGTGTAAGAGTTGGGTGCTTTGTGGGGAAGCTTGAAGATGGCTCTGGTACAACCTACCACGGAATAGTACCAAGCCCTGGCCCCTTCATATAAGTTGCTCACAATTGAGAGCTGAGGTCGAGGGTTCCTAACGTACAGCTGACGTACCCAAATTGGCGAGCGAACCTATAGGGCTGGTAGGGCTCGAGGAAACATTTGTCGCCTTGCCTGAAGATCAGGTAGCCTGGCCTGATAGAGAGGAGCCAATGGAAAACACCCCCGCTCAGCTGGGTGAATCCGTTAGGACCCGCCACGTCCTGATACTCTGCTCCATAGACCCCCCGCCTTCAAAATCAGGAAAACAACAGAAGATGTGATAGTGGGTGTCTCGCGACAAGATCTGGCAAATTCTAACCATATAACTCCCCTCCTATTTTGCAGATTCTAGTCGTTGCACAAACGAGATGAATGAGTCTCCTGGGGAAGAGGCTGCACTCATTAGGGGAGGACAGTGAAGCACATACCAAGCCATCAGATAAGTATAAGGCAATGGTATCCGGGGATTAGGAGTTTTGAAAGCCTTGTTGCCACCAGACTCCACCTCTGTAACATCAATAAAATCTACGGCCAACTCACGCAACCCGCTCTGCAAGAAACCTACCATGACGTAAAGCAGATTCAATGGCCTCCCGTGCATCAAAAGAACACCCGGGTAAATCACCTCAACGGCAAGAGCGTCAATTGGCCTGGTGGGGACAATGCACCGCTTAAGCCATAGCATCAGAAACCCTGCCAATAGCGCAGTGTCTAAAATAGGAATCTAAGCTTGATAGTGGAAGCTTTCAAACTCCGTTTGATCTAGGAAAATGTCTTCCTTGACCTTGTTCGTATAATGAGAGGTGGTAGCGTCTTTGAGCTTGAATCTCATTCAAAGTGCTTGCAGACAATCTGGTCACCAAAGCTCCTTTATTAGTCAGGTTCTGGAATAAATACTCCACCCAAGACACTTGTTTGATACCGCCTCCACAAGCCCCTGTCTGCTGCATACAAATGTGGAAGTGACACATAACTTCCCAGAAAGTGGAGTAAACTTCGGGGCTGGTCTTCTTTAAAATTTTAAGTTCCGTTGATCCCGGAACAAATTCTTCATATGGTAAATCTCCAAGAAGAAGACCTGAGACTTCATGCATCTCGTGAAGAAAGAAGCCTAACTCCCCCACCGAGGTAAAGAAAGTACTGGTCTCGAGATTGTACCTCTCTAATATAGAGAAGAAATAAAAATGGCTCTGGATGATCCCGAACTTAGTAGCCCATACCGGAATCTTCAGGCCAGCTCTTGTAAGAGGTGCCTCCATTTCCTCCAGAACAAAGTTGGTCATCCGGGTTTACCACCCTGTCATCGGAGAATGAATCCAACCAGGAGTTCTAAATCCTTGTGCGGGAAATTCTCCCTTCTTCGCCATAAACTTCTTAACAAAAGTATTTGCCGGGCTGGCCACTTCACCGACCAGGTATTCTTTGGCGAACAAGCCTGGCCGTAAAGCCATCACCTGTCAATTATAACCAACTGTGCGGACCCCTTGAAAAGTTAAGGTCCTGAGAACAACTCCATCCTGATCCTTAACAAGGTTCCAATCCATACGCCTTAGGATGGAGGCGCATTAAAAATATGATATGGGGAACATTCTCTCCATATTGAGTAAAAAAAGGTTACGGTCTCTAACCTTCCTTAGCCATTTATAGTCCCCATCATAAGCGATGCTTGCTTCAAAGTCAACAAAATCCCCGAAGAGGAATCCTAGTTTGACTATCGGTTTACGGCTCAGGTTCTCAAGCCTAGCATCCATCACAAATATCCTAAGAGTGTCAGGAGAGGCCTGGGTGATCATTTCCACACGACTCTTCTCGGTAATCCTGAAAACCGGGAGTTCTTTGCACAGATTAAATGTCATGTTTAGATCCACGCCACCTTCATGTCCAAAATGATGGCGGAAAGGGAGAGGCTCGTTGGTATGACGCACTACAAAATAAAGAAAAGAGTCAGACAATGCAAAGGTAAATCAGACGCAGAGATCGAGCCCCGTGTCGAAAATCTTAGATGCGGAGATCGAGCCCCGCGTCGAAAATCTTAGACACGGAGATTGAGCCCCGCGTCGAAAATCTTAGACGTGGAGATCGAACCTCGCGTCGAAAATCTTAGACGCGAAGATAGAACCCCGCATCGAAAATCTCGGACGTAGAGGTTGAACCCCGTGTCGAAAATACTAAACGACAGAGTCTAGCTCTGCGTTATTGAAACGAGTCTCCTTGTTGATTCAAAGATAGGAACTCACCGTAGCGAGTTTGACGATCACAAAAGTCATACTCACCACCGATTAAAGGGAGTTGAGGCGACGGTACGCCCGCCTGAGCAACGGTGCCACCAGTCGACGCAAGCGCCGACGAACTTTGGGCCACGTTGACGTTGGATTTGCAGGGACGAGTGACAGTCTTCTTCTTAGGAGCCATTGATTTCGGTCGAAGGAGAAGATGAATAGTTCTCGCCGGAGATAAGAATGAAAATTTTCGTTAAAATTTCAAGAAGAGTCGAATGACTCTTGATTTGACCCCCAGCGGTCTATTTATAGACAGCTATGAGCTGTCAAATCGGAACGAGATTCTAGGCCAGAATCCCACCCAAACGCGATTTCAGCGTTCGAGTTGGTTGAACTTCTAAACGCGGAATTCACCCACGTGTTCTAGTTCTCAAGCGCAGATTTTACCCACGCGTTCCAATCCCTAAAGGCGGAATTTACCTATGCATTTGGACTGCTATAATAGCAGCATCCCGACAACCAATGCTACGGCACAGCTCCAAATAAATAAAAGAAGAGCTAACAGCGGTCATCAAGGTGACCAAAGCCGAGAAGAAACAGATGACTCCGCTGTGGAGTCTATTGGATGAGTACAGACAGATTACAATCAGCAACGCTAAAACTGTCAAACTCGATCCAGCGCACAATTCATTCTTCTAAGTGGCTAAACATTCCCACTAAGATTGATGAAGCCAGGAGCTGTGCATAGCTCATTCTTCTAAGTGGCTTAATATTCCCACAAAGATTAATGAAGACACGATCCAACGTGTAACTCATTCTTCTAAATGGCTTAACATCCCAACCAAGATTAATGAAGCCAGGAGCTGCGTATAGCTCATTCTTCTAAGTGGCTTAACATCCCAACAAAGATTAATGAAGATAGGAATTTCGCATGCAACTCATTCTTCTAAGTGGCTTAATATTCCCACAAAGATTAATGAAGACAGGAATCGCGCGTAACTCATCCTTCTAAATCGCTTAACATTTCCACCAAGATCAATGAAGCTGAAAGCTGCATTTCGAGTGTTCATCAATGCCTACAAAAATTCTCTGCAGAAAAGAGTGCATCTTATTGTAGATTGAGTGGAGTATCTAAAGGATCCAAACAAAATCTAAAAAATACACCTCATCGCAGACCGAGTGGAGTATCTTAAGGACCCAGACAAAATCGCTGTCATCATCGTTCTTGTTTGATTCATCAGCAATGACTTAGGCTTTAGCTTGTTTGACTAAGTTCATTGTCATCAAGACTTAAAAGTTACCTTGTTTGGTTCAAGAAAACAGAATTTTAACATTCCAACAACTAGGTTCACGATGTCTTCATATCAGACGGAGTGAAAAATCAATCAACTAAATTTTAGGATCCAAAGTATTCCAAAAATTCGTCCCAGTAAACCGTGAACTTTCGAAAACTTTGGAGTGGGTTCTGTAGGCTGTCTAAAAATCACAATAGATATCTGATCCCTATCAAGCTTTAATAATGAAAGTTACAATCAGATGACTTTCATGCCTACAAATGCAAGCTGTAAATGGAGGACTTTTCACATAGATCGAGAAGAGTTACAATTCAACGATACTTCCGATAACTGATGAAAACTCTATTCAGTGGTCTTCACAATTAACAATGAGAGTTACAATATGATAACTTTCACATCCCACAATAGCTAAAGTGAGAGAACAATGGTCCTTGTAATGCTTTACAAAAGAGGTTACAAGTCAATTAACCCTTTTTAAAATACGGAACTCATCTTCGCGTTACAATTCTTGAAATTCAGGCGACCCCCGCGTTTCCAAGCTGCAACAAGCAAAACGTGAGCGGCCCTCATGTTTTTGACATTCAGTCAACACCCAACTCCACGTCTCAATTCTAAGACGCGAAGTTAGGGTCCTGAACGCCAAATTGGACGTTTGACTCATTCAAATACGAGTCGAACGGTTTCAGAACCGTTTTCCCCACGATCTGAGAAAATCACGCCCACTTAGGAGCGGATTTAGAGGGTAGTTACAACCTCTTATCCACCTATAAAACCTCAACAAACTCAACCGATTGGGTTCTGAAGGTTGAAGATTTTGGAGATCTAAACCGCACGGAGTTCAGATTGAAGAAGGAGTTCGGCTAGATTTGGAAGATCAAATCATCTACGAAATCAGTAGAGTTCTTGGCGGTTAAGAGATCGGATTCTTTAGTAAAAAAAAATCTATTTGGCTTATTAACCGATTATTCGGTTCTAACAACTCTTTTCACAGAGTTCTAGCTCGTTTTGAGTTCTAAAACTCGTTAAAAGTTATTCCTCAAACTTACCACAGAAGTTCATTGTTCTCACAAGATACAAGACGGTCAGATCGTCAACGGAGAGTAAATTCGACGCAAGCATTCGAAGGAGGCACTCCATCGCTACCGAGAAGAACCCAATTTTTAAACAAATAGGAGAATCAAATTCATTCTCCTCTCTTTTGTAATCGAACTGTAAATGAGATCGAAGGAATACAAGTCAATTTTCTTTCAATCTTTTTATTATAAATTTTCACAAACAAGGGGCTATTGAAGGAAGCCAAGAGCGGTAAAGTGGGATTCTGTGAGCACTGTGTTCTTGGTAAGAAGATAAAGGTGAAGTTCAGGACGGCCATTCAAAGGACGAGGGGCATCCTATACTACGTGCACACAGATGTTTAGGGTCCCATCAAGACTGCATCACTTGGTGGTCAACATTGGTTCGTCACGTTTGTTGATGACTATTCTAAGCATTGTTAGGTGTACACCATGAAGCATAAGACTGAAATCTTAGATTTGTTTGTGGAGTGAAAGAAGAGATTAGAACTACAGACTGGTAGAAAGATCAAGACATTGCGATCCGACAACGGTAGTGAATATACTTCAGACCCTTTCAACAGCTATGTCGAGATAAGGGCATAGAGAGACACTTCACGGTTAGTCATGTTAGACCCTAGAGGGGGTGATTAGGGTCTTATGCTAATCTAATCCGATTTTATGCCAATTAAAACTAATTAAAAAGTTATCCTAGCAAGTATAAAATACAATAAGATATGTGAGCTAGGATAAGTGATACACAAGGGTAAACAAAATAAACAAGATAGTGGATGATATAAATAATGAGCAATGAAAAATAGTGACAAGATATATAAACATAAGAGTAAGTGCACCAAAGCAAACTCAAACACACGAAATGATCACAGAGTTCGAACCTTCCATCCTACGTCTCCGCTCCCCACTCCCGGGGAGAAATCTACTATCACAACCGGGTTTTCTAAGCTAACCTGAATAATGTTTATACCACACAATATCAGTTTTCAACGCTCACTGATCAACGATCACAATCTCACAATGTAACTACACTCCACACTCTCTAAGTGTTGGTCTCTAGGCCGTGTCCTTCCTCAAGTGCTCGGATACAACCTCTCCCTAGGTTTGTCAACTGATGCCACTCCTCTTGAAAGCGACCACACGCTCCTCTCGGTGTACTAGTGTATTACAAAGTGAATCCTCACGACTAAAACTCACAAATCAAATGATTGTTCTCTAAACAAGGTGAGAACTCAATTAAGCACAACTCTTAGTCACAAACCCACAATCCCAAATTATACTATGAATGTAAATACAATAAGCTCAATAGGTTGTGTGTGAACAAAGAGATAAATCAAAATAAGTCTAAACTCAATTTAATCTAGCAAAATAAATATGACAAGTTAAGCATAAATAAGCTAGATAAAGAGTTTAAGAAAACTTCTCTAAAACAAGAGTGGAGAGATATAGATTGAAGCCCAAACAAGATTGATGATCTCCTCAAACTCTTGTGAAATTCTCTTTGCAAACAGACTCTCAAACACTCTTTTAAACAAACACAAAACAAGCTTAAACCCTTGTTAAACTCTTTTAAAACATTCTCTTGATATTTTTGAAGGATGAGAGCAAGGGGTATATATAGCCACCTAAAACCTCAGCCAAAAATACCAACAGGAAAGACCAAAAAAACCAAGGAAAATAGCTCAGGAAAAGAGCCGTTGGAACCTGATTAACAGTTCGGGGGTCGACCGTGGGAAACACGCGGTCGACCATGAGCAGCAAAAAGGCAAGGGTTAGGCTCTGGACAACAGACGGTCGACCGTGGCGGTCGACCGCAAAAGACTCTAGACTGCATTCGGTCGACCGTCACGATCAACCATGAGCCATCAAAAACCAATCTGAGTCTCTGGACTCAAGGGCGGTCGACTGCAAACTGACATATGACAATTACAGGTTTGAAATAGTTTTCTGACTTTAAAACCCTACTTAAAAATATCAAACAAATTCCAAAAATTATGAAACTTTGAAAATGATTGTAGACATGATAATAAACATGCTATAAAAACTGGTTTTCAAAAAGGACCTCCCAAATAAAAATATCATCATTTTGTAAAATAGTCTAAAACATAAAAATGTAAACACATGAGTTTTGACACTTTAGTTTAACCATGTTTTGAAACATTACAAAATAATTATATAGACTTAATGAAAGATGTATATGATTGTTATTAAGTCCATAAACCAAGAAAACAATATTTTTATAAAATTACATATTTTGCAAACATTTCAAAAGAAAATATGATTTTATTGAACTAAATAAAATTAATATTGATGAAATCATATATATGCATGTAAGCATGAAACAAAAATATGTTTTTTAATTATATTCAATTGTTCCATATTAAAACTTGAAAACTATCAAACCAAAACATATATGTATATATATATAAATATATATACAAAACCAAAACGTATATGTATGTATATGATTGAGCTTAAAGTACTAACACACATAATATAAACCCTAAACTAATTATACCCAAGCTTGTGATCTTCAACAAAGCTCTATCTTGGCACACTTGAGGATGAAGCTTGAACTTGAATCTTTAACTTTGAATTATGTAGGCTTCACTCCATAATTCCGCCAACCTCTATTGGATATGGTCGTGAATGCACAATTCCATCCATCCTCCAACATATTATTTGCCTAGAATAAATATAAAGCACAAACGCTAGACAAACAATATTAGATGTAAATTTTTTGTAAATCATCATCAAAATAAGAAAGCTAATAAGTCATACACCGTAGCAGGATGAGGTGGCAGAGAGGTTAAATCGGTCTTTGCTAGAGAAGGTCCGATGTTTATTGTCACAGAGTGGTTTGCAGAAGATTTTTTGGGCTAAGACACTTACATATGTGAGCCACCTCATTAATAGGCTACCTTCATCTGCGATTGAGGGAAAGACCCCTATGGAGATGTGGTCGGAAGAGCCATCACACGACTATGACCAGCTCAAGGTATTCGGGTACCCTGTATTTTATCATGTGAGAACAGATAAATTGGAACCTCGAGCTAGAAAGGTCATATTTGTAGGATTCAATGGTGGTGCCAAGGGATACAAGCTATGCGATCCAGTTGATAGGAAGATTGCGCTGAGTAGGGACGTCACATTCGATGAGGCTTCTATCTTGAAGCTTCTCAGCTCTCATCAGGTGGAGAGCGACCCGACAGAGGAGATATCACAGGTGGTGGAGATCGATACAGCTCCACATTATCCAAATGGTATAGTATCCATAAGAGTGACGACTGAGGTGACGACAGGCGAGCACGACGGTGACACGAAGGATACGGGTACTGATGTGCAGGATAAGAGACGAACGGCTCAGGTTCAGGATTTTATTGCGGTTCAGAGACAGAGGAGAGACATATAGATACCAACACAGTATGCCGACACAGTATACAGAGTATATGGCGGTTACGGAGGCTGTGAATGAGACTATTTGGCTTCGGGGACTTTTGGAGGAACTTGGTATATCACAGAGGTCCGTCACTATTCATTATGATAGCATGCGTGCTATCTATTTGACAAAGAATCAGGTTTTTCATGCGAGGATGAAGCACATTAACGCTCGTTATCACTTCGTTCGGGATATTCTTAAAGATGGTGATGTGGAAACTGTGAAAGTCCACACGAAGGATAATCTGGCAGATATACTCACTAAGGCGGTTTCGAGCAATAAGTTTGATCATTATCAAAACTTGTTGCATATTCGTGATTGTTGAGGCCATTGACGGCCATTTGGGTGAACTACTTTCGGCTTGATTCCTTGGACAAGAGGATACGCAGGTAGTATTTAAGATGCAGTCGGGTTTGGATTAGTTGCTTTTGATGGGGGTGAGGTTGTTTCGACTCTCGTTTGGGTTCCCGACTTGTTGTGGATTGAGTCTGTTCTCATGAATTAACTTCACGACATACTGGACACAATAAGTGGGACATTTGGTTGTTTTGGTATCGGCTCAGTTTTTTGGAAAAACTTCGTTGAGATGGAGAATTATGAATGGGACGTGATGGGGCCAACCCACTATGTGAAGAAGATCAAAACCGCGTGAAGGTTTCTTTTAAAGTGGGGGCCACAACATGTGCATGTGGCCCTTTTCTCCGCGTGAGCGTGAGGTGTTCCCGAGAACATCTGAGTTTAGCAGGCAGGCCCACCCGAAACATCTCTTGCGGCTATATATAAACCCTATTAATCGGCCTAGGGTTGTGGGCAATTGGAGGGTGCATGTAGGCAGAGGGTGAGAACGCAAAAGGCTGCGTGCAAAAGAGGGTTCGTGCACGGAGAAAAGTTGGCAGAGGTGATTTTTGACTATAGGAGAAAAAACGCAGAAGAAGTCAGTCGTCCTTTTAGAGTATGTGCATCCCCTTTTGAGAGAGAGATTGTGAGGGATTTGAGAGATTGTTTGAGGGTTTAGGTTATGAGATTGTAAACCCTAGTTGTATTCTCTCACTCTAATAGTAGATCTCACCCCTCCTTGCCCCGTGGACGTAGACAATTTGTCGAAGCACGTAAAAATTAGTTTGTCTCGCTTTTATGATTTGTAATAGTTTATTTAAGTTCCTCGATAGATCAGTCCTAGAACTGATAAGAGGAAGAGCTGATATCCCACTTTGTTGAGATATTTTGCTTCGGTTCTTGTTTCCTTGGTGAAACGAGAATTCCTATTGTGATCTTACTCTCTTGTTGTGCTACTGAGGTGCTGCCGAAATTTTCGCTGCACACAACACTTTTCATGACATTGGATATTCCAAATGATCTAGAACACAAGAAGAGAAAAGAAGAATAAAGATAGAAAAAGAAATTCTTTCTTGTTAAATTACTGATACCCTCTCGATTACAATCGAAAGGATGAAATGTCCTGCGTTTCTTGAATTTTTTAGTTGCCCTCAATTGGTTTATAATTTAGTAGTATAGATAAGAATAAAAAAACTTTAAAAAAAATAACATGATTCCCTAATCACGCCAACACGCGAACATGAAATGAAAATGGGTCACTAGTAGAAAAACAAGCAATCTAGACGGAAATTTCCGTCTAGATTGCTCCATTTCCCGTCTAGATTGGTTCACCTAGACGGAATTCCGTCTAGTTTGCTCCGTCTAGAATATTTCCGTCTAGATTGGGGCAAACTAGACGGAATTCCGTCTAGTTTGCCAACCTAGACGGAAAACAACCTAGACGGAAGTAAGAAATCCGTCTAGGTTGATACCTAGACGGAAATCCGTCTAGGTTGGCAAACTAGACGGAATTACGTCTAGTTTGCCAACCTAGACGGATTGCTACAGTAACAACCTAGACGAAATTCCGTCTAGATTGCTCTGCTACAGTGTTTTTTTTTTTTGCAAAATCTACGTTGCACGCTATATAATATAACATGTTCATAATATTGCACAACACCAAATCATATTCATATCCAACACAATCAATCTAATTATATTTCAATATCAAATATAATTATATTCAAAAATACATTCACCAAAATAGCAGAAAGATACATAAATTTTTTACATAGATTATAAAGAATACAATTGTTTACATAACTTGATGAACTTTGCATTTACTCCTCCAAATTGTATTAACTTTGAACAATTGCATAATGAACAATTGCATTTACTCCTCCAAATTGTTGAAGCATCATGTTTCTTCCTCCTTGATCCTACATTATACAAAATTCAACATCAATTAGTCCATGCCATGAAATACACTTAGAAAGCATTAACTTTGCAGAAGAACTAATCACAGGGTCTCAAAAAATCAAGTAATTATATACAGTTTTGTGATCCATCATATTCACAGAAAAATAGCCTAAGAGACAAATGACTTACTGAATTAGCAGTCAGTGGGAGGAACCGAAGCTTTACTTCAAAACTCTTGGAGGGAAGTCCCACACCTATGTCCTACACTTATGAACACAACTCCAAGATTCTGAGGCGAAAATAAAATATGAGCTTTCATCTTGAAAATATGCTTGTTCTCTATATCTTCAAACTGAGAGAGAATTTATCCATGTCAGTTATCGAATATAATTCCTTTTAAGTAAGTAAATAATGAACACAACATGAACTATGTAACAAAAACATGACAACAATTAATATGTTAATAAATTTGTTTAAAAAACAAATAATGCTGAATCAAGTAAGTACAGCCTTGCACAGGCACAAAGCACACAAGCATCAGGCGCTTGCACACACACACACACTAGCAGCAGTTACATAGAGCTGATCAGTCATGAGCATGCATGCATCCTCAACAAACTATCCATACAATATGAACAAGTAAATTCGTACATAGAAAACCCAAAAAGTATATAATTGAGTGAAAGAAGTTGAGTTCACACCAACATGGAAATGACACATGGCAATCCTAAGACTAGATACAATAAGAGTATCAAACAAGCATACCAGATGCAGGTGCAACATGACATAGCTTCATGATGGTAGTTTTTGCACTACACAAGATACTGACATATCTTAAACTAGTATCAGACCGATCCCTCCTATCTTGAGTAATAGTTTGGAATACACCAAAAAGAAGAGTCGCAAGCTAAACTCATACGAACTGATATAACCACAAAACAAGAACTACTAACATAAGACACCAAAAACCAACAGATCATGTCCAGGCAGGCAAATATCAATTACATGAAGCATAAAGAAGGGTATAAGAAGGAATCATACTAAAGTTCTCTGAAAAACAGCCAACAAGCCAAATCACGCTCACATGTAATAAATAATTAGCATGTGGTTGATGTAACACAACCAAAAATTACTCAAACAGAAGCATATGTTTTATCATAAATAACAATTCATCAACTAATTGAATCTCACAGTAACTAAGTACATAATAGAACATTATACTAGATATGATTGCTAACTTTTAACAGATACATAGCCAAGGGGATAAGAAGTGAACGAAGTAAAGGAACAACAGTAGACTTAAGTATACCAAAATTACAACTACCGTTTAGTTACAAGAAAAGATGGACAAATAGAATAATTGTAACATCAAAAAATATTACCATCATTCCAAGAAGCCACACCATTTTCAGATGCACCAATCCACTTGCATGAAGTGTTTTTGGCTTTCCAAGTGCCAGGTCGATTTCCTTCTGTGCTGAAATCCACTTGCTAAAAGTGTTTTTGGCTTTCCAAGTGCCAGGTCTATTTCCTTCTTGCAATGAAGTGTTTTGTTACATATTAATTGTGTGCTCTCCGAAGGGATAGCTTGTTTCACTTCTTTCAATTTCTCTCAAACTAGAATTTCCTTGAAGAAATTTCCTCAATGGACACATGCGTTGCTGCATTTGTTCTAGTACATTACTAATCAAGAATTTCACTTACTTGCGCATGCAGAATTTGTACTCATGGCTACGAACATAATCCTTCTCCCCCTCTTCAAGCTAAAAGCACAAAATCAACAACCAAAAGTTACAACTTTTCTACACAAATCAATCAAATAAACCCTAGGGGGAAAAACAGTAAAAAAAATTACAGGATCACTCACGTAGACGAGAGAATAGCAAGTAGGCGATAGACATCGAAGCACACAGTTCTCCTTCTTGATCACCGACGACTTACACCTCCATCCCCACATCCCACTTCACCGACAAACCACAAAGATTCAATTTTTATCGATCCAATTACACAATTTTACAAGAAAACGAGGCGAAATTGAGAAAGCTGATACCTTTCGACGTCGGCATCTTCTCTCTGATCTCTTGGTCCTGCATCAGTTTGAATGACGTTAGCACATCAAAAGAGGAATCAAGAGCTCAAAGCCCTAAATCGGGATCTAGAAAGAGCTTACAGTGATCGGATGAGGAGATGATTTGGCGAGAGCTGGAGGAGAGAGAAAGCTCGAGAGGAAGGGATGGGGCGGGGCGGCGGAGAGGGCGGAGGAGGCGGGAGGAGGGCGCGAAAATTCTGAAAATTTGAGAGGGAAAGATGGGGCGGCGTGAGAGAGGGGGGGAGCGGATATTCTGAAAATTTGAGAGGGAGAGATTGGGGGTGGGGTGCGGAAACATTAGGGTTTTCTATTATTTTTTTCCCCACAAACTAGACGGAAATTCCGTCTAGATTGATGCAAACTAGACGGAATTTCCGTCTAGGTTGATGAAAATTTTTAAAAAAAAATTAGCCCGTCTAATTTGGCAATCTAGACGGAAATTTCCGTCTAGATTGTCTCAAACTAGACGGAACAAACTAGACGGAATTTTTTCCGTCTAGTTTGCCTCTGACTAGACGGAAAAAAAATTCCATCTAGTTTATTCCATCTAGTTTGCTCAGTTTTCTACTAGTGGGTATTAATTTCATTGTTACACTCATTTCATTTCATTCCATCATCACCACGTACGCTTGTTTACCGCAAACCAAGCTAGGTACGTGTAGAAAGGCGATAATGGAGAAGGGAAACTAAATTAAGGAAAGAGCAATTGTACGGTTGATTATCTACTGCAGTACAATTAGATTCTCTACCGGACCTTTGTAATACACTTCCACACGGAGACTTACACGGAAAGTACTTAGTTTGAGAACACCCTTATCAAGGCAGATTAGGATCAAGTTTCGGACACTTAAAAAGTCAGTCAAAACTAAAACAAAACCAAGAAGGAAAATCAGATCCAAAATTGGAGGTAGCTTCATTTTCAAATAATAAAACAGAAATCCCCAAAACAAACCTTACATGCAGATAATAACCCTGCACAACTCCTAATGCAAGTACTTACGTAAAACTGACCAAGCTTCGGTTGTTGATTAATTACTTTGAACTTCAAATTCTATGTTAGGCTCGTTTGCTGCTCTATTTCAGGATGCGGACCAGCTGATCAACCTCATTACATCTACTTCGTCTACGCAGGATTTCTTAATTTCCTCTTGAGGATAAAGGAATGAAGCGTGCAATATCAACCGATTCACACATGCAAACTACAAAAATATGTAAGCCCTCGAGTCACAAAAGCCAAATGCACGTTCTCGAGCACACAAACTTTTGAAGTCTGCATCCGAAGAGAGCTTTATTAATTTCTATTGTTGTTTTCGTGCCATTGGAGAAACTCCTCTAGCTGTGATTGTCCCTTTGCCGCTAGCATTTCGCTCGGAACCGACGACGTATTTAGGATGAACCAGCCCTGTTACTGGGTTTTTGAGCATAAATCGGTATTTGGCGTGAAAGCTGGCCTTGTGTGAAGAAGTTCGCTCACCAGGAACACTCAAAGAACACGTACACACGTGATCTATAGATTGAAGGAGCAGATTGAGAAGAAAGAGATGCACTAAAAAAATTTATTAAAAGAAGAAAACTCAACTACAAACCAGCGTACAACCTGATGTTTAAATAGCTAACAAGATTAACAACTCAAATCAACAACCTAACAAACTCCTAATGATAAATCAAAACTCCTAATGATAAATCAAAACTGCTAACAATCTCGTAATGACTCCAACAAACACGTACGTCAGGATTATTTCCCAACATACTCCCCCCTAATCTTGACATGGGGACTCGAGGTTTCTGACGCCAAGTAGCTCGCACATTTCTCCAAATTTTACTCTGGCAAGTGCTTTGGTCATGATATCAGCACGTTGCTCATTTGTGCTCACATGCCTAACGACGATTAGTTCCTTTTCAACGCACTCGCGGATGAAGTGAAAACGCGTGTCGATGTGCTTGCTCCTCCCATGGAACACCGGATTCTTCATCAATGCAATTGCTGATTTGTTGTTGACGTAGAGGGTGATTGGTTTAGGATCTCATCCAGTTACTTCGCTCAACAATGCCCTCAGCCATATGCCTTGGCAAGCTGCTGCTGTGGCTGCCATAAACTCAGCTTCACATGATGATAACGCCACACTCTTCTGCTTCTGCGATGCCTAAGATATCACATTCCCACAGAAGTAAAATGCCAATCCGCTTGTGCTCTTCCTGTCATCAACATCACTGGCGAGATTACTGTTGCTGTACTCGACTAGGTTCTCATCTCCTCCCCTAGTATAACACAGGCCAAAGTTGATACTCCCCTTCACATACCTCAGTATCTGCTTGACAACTTGGAGATGTGAACTTTGTGGCCTCTCCATATATCTACTCACCATCCCGACAGCGTAGGCCAGATCCGATCGGGTGTGAAGCAAATATCTTAGGCTTCCAATCAGACGCCTGTACTCGGTTGGGTTCACGGGCTCGCCTCCTTCTTTTCTAAGCTTCAGCTTGGGCTCCATCGGGCATTTTGTGGGATTGCAATCACTCATACCTGCTAGCTCCAGTATTTTCTTGGCGTATGAGGCTTGCTTCAGTGAGATGCAATGATTCCTTTGCTCCACTTCAATGCCCAGAGAGTATGAAAGATGTCCCAAGTCACTCATCTCAAACTCTCTCATCATCTGCTGCTTAAATTGCCTGATCTCTCATGCACTAGTACCAGTAACAATCAGGTCATCCACATAGACACCGATCACAAGAGTTTCTGCATCTTTGTTTCTCCTATAGACCGCCTGTTCTTGTGGACATTTCTCGAAACCGAGGCTCTTCAGACTCTTATCCAGCCGCATGTTCCATGCTCTAGGTGCTTGCCATAGCCTGTAGAGCGCCTTAGATAATTTGTACACCTTGTCTTCTTGATTCTTCTTGATGTACCCCTCCGGCTGGCACACATCTACTTCTTCTTGGAGGTCGCCATTCAGAAAAGCTGAGTTGACATCCATATGGTGAACCTCTCAACCTCATTGAGCTGCGATAGCGAGTAATAACCTCACAGTCTCCATCCTTGTCACTGGCGCAAAGACCTCCTCGACGTCAATGCCTTGTTGCAGCACGTACCCCTTTGCGACGAGTCTCGCCTTGTGCTTCACCACATTTCCTTCCGAGTCCTTCTTGAGCTTGTACACCCACTTGACTCCAATGGGCTTGTGTCCTGGTGGCAACTCTGTCAAGGACCAAGTCTTGTTCTTCTCGGTAGCATCAATTTCTTGTTGCATCGCCACCGGCCATTGTTTCTCTTTAGCAGCCTCGCAGTACGTCGCCAGCTCCTCGGCGGTGAGAAGGAATAGCTCGTGCTCACACTCGACTTCCTTGGTTTTAGCATAAATTTCATTGAGAGCACGATAACGCCTTGGCCTATCATCAGAACCAGCCACATTAGATCTCGGGGAAGCGCTTGGTGAAGTCGTCGGTGTCGTTGGAGTTGCCGCGCTTGGCTGATCCACATTGCCACCACCTGCGACCTCGTGGTCTGGAGTAGTCGCCGTAGGTGCAAGTATTGGTGAACTTGGCACCACGGGTGGGGAAACGGCCTCCTCCCGCTCGTGCTGTGGCTGACATGATTCATCTCCTTTCTCAACAGTGAATGTTATCCAACTTTCTGGATCATTGCTGATTGCTTCTTCCCACTTCCATCTCTTCTCTTCATCAAACACAACATCTCTACTCACGTACAACTTGTTGTGCCGTGGATCGTATACACGGTGAGCTTTACTCTCGGCTTCCACACCGAGATAAACCATAGGAGTGCTTCTATCATCGAGCTTCTTAGTGAACACGCTTGGCACCTTGACATATGCAGTGCACCCGAAAACCCTTAGGTGCTCCAGATGAGGCTTCCTGCTAGTCCACACCTCATAGGGGGTAGTGGCAGCCAAGGCTTTCGTCGGTACTCGATTGAGTATGTAGACAGCATGCCTCACTACCTCCCCCATAGCTTTGCAGGCACACACATGCTCTTTAGTAAGCTCCTTGCCATCTCTTGGACGGTACGATTTCTTCGTTCAACAACGCCGTTTTGTTGTGACGTGTAGGGTGCTGTCAAGTGCCACTGGATTCCTTCTTCTTCACACAGAGTCATGAACTGTTGACACAAGAACTCGCCACCACGATCAGTTCTCAACACCTTTATCTTGTGCTCAACCTCCTTCTCGATCAATGTCTTGAACTTCTTGAACGCCCCAAATGCTTCACTCTTCAGCTTGATCATATACACCCACATCATCCGGCTGTAGTCGTCAACAAGGAGGAGGAAATATATATTGCCGGCGGGTGTCTTTGGAGTTATCGGTCCACACAAATTTGCGTGTACCAATTGTAGCGGGTGTTCGGCTCTGAAGTTCGCCTGGGAGGGGAAGGCATTCCTTGCTTGCTTGGCCGCAAGACATCCCTCGCAAATCTGCGTAGGATGATCGATCTTAGGGATGCCGTGTGCCATCTCTCGATCCCCCATCATCCTGAGCGCCTGGAAGCTTACGTGCCCTAGCCTCACATGCCACAACCAAGCTGGATCCTCCATGCTTGCTGTCAAACAAACAGATTCACAAATTTCCAACAAAACTTTGTAGAGCCTGTTTGGGGATCTCTTGACCTTGATCAATAGTCTCCCATTCCTGTCATATATCCACAGAAATGCTCTACACATAACAGCCTTACTGCCATCTTCAGAGAGCTGGCCAAGACTTATAATATTGCTACAAAGACTCGGTATGAAATATACCTCCGGTAGTAGTCGCTGTTCGTCGTTCTTGCATTTGAAAAAGGATGGACCCCTTCCCTTTGATTTGCACCATCAAGCCATCGCCAAACTTCACCCGCCCATGAATGCTCTCGTCCAGGTGCTTGAACATGGACCATTGGCCTATCATGTGTTTGCTGGCCCCATTGTCCAGGTACCACACGTCAGACTCGACCGATGCCTTCTCATCTGTCTACAGCTTCGAAATACCCTTCTCCTCGTTCAACAATACCATGTTGCGCGTGCCCCCCGTGCACTCGGACAAGAATAGTGCTGGATCGTCAACTTGAACAAGGGTGAGATTGGTCTCCTCATCCCGGTGCTTACTGCGACACTCCGAGGTGTAGTGCCCGAAGTTGTTGCAGTTGAAGCACTTGATCGTGCTCTTGTCTCGGTCTCCTTCATGACCTCCATTTTTCCCTAGCGAGTACTGGTGCCACTGCTATGACCTCCATTGCTGCGGCCACTGCCACGGCCATGGCCACGACCGCGTGAGTTACCACGACCACGCCCGCGGTTATTTTGAGAATATGATTCCTCTCCCTATGATAACTTTCTGTCGGGTTTAGGATCCTCTCTTATTAGTAACGCCTGTTCATGACGGCCGTCGTAGTCACGATAGCGTTCTTCATGCACCTTTAAAGCACCAATTACCTCATCCACCTGCATGGTCTTGAGATTGCCGAACTGCTCCATAGTCGCGATAATCTACATGAACTTTGGTGGCACACAACAGAGAAGTTTCTTCACCACATGGCTTTCCTCCATTGTCTCCCCAAGAGAACAGATCTGGTTCACAAGGGTAGTGAGTTTCGTAGCGAACTCATCCACCGACTATGCATCGCCCATGCGCAGATTCTCAAACTCCCACTAAAGTGCCTGGAGTTTGACTTCTTTCACACGTTCTGCACCAACATGCATGGTTCTGAGTGCCTCCCAGGCCTCATGGGTAGTCTCCTTGCCTGCGAGTTGAAGCATCGTCTCCTCCGAGATCGCCTGGTAGATGACGGCGAGCACCATCTGATCCTTCTTCTCGTCCACCGATTCGCCATCATCAGTGGCCTTGACTGCCACCCAAACCCCTTGGGCGCACATGTTGGCCTTCATCTTCATTACCCACGCCGGGTAATTCGACTTTGACAGCATCGAGTACTTGAGGGTTACCGAGCCCTCTCTTGCCACAGCTTGTGACGTCGCCGTGTCGCTGAGCTCCTCACTCCCGCTCTGGGATTTGCTTGGTGACGGCATCTGCTTTGGCATACCAATGCTCTGATACCACTTGAAGAAGTTTGCTCACCAGGAACACTCAAAGAACACATACACACATGATCTACAGATTGAAGGAGCAGATTGAGAAGAAAGAGACGCACTAAAAAAATTTATTAAAAGAATAACAACTCAAATCAACAACCTAACAAACTCCTAATGATAAATCAAAACTCCTAATGATAAATCACAACTGCTAACAATCTCCTAATGACTCCAACAAACTCGTACGTGAGGATTATTTCCCAACATTGTGAGTGTTTGCAATTCATCCCATCCTTCCCTGTATGAAAATTAGAAACAGACGAAATGACAATTGCAGTAGGAAAATACTTAGAAAGTATGGTCATCAACCAAGGATTTTCATAACAAACGGGGGTAACTCAAGAGGGCTCCTCCATAAATGAGCTGGGTACAATTTTAGGAGCAGCTAATTGATCAATTCCGAATTCTGTAGTGCCAAAACTCTGCCAGATTAACCATCAGCTACGATAGAGAGCACCAAAAAGCCTTAAAAGGTTTGTCAGTGATAGAGTAGGCAAACCTTACAGACCATGACCAAGGAGCTCGTAACTCAGCAAGTACAAAAGTTCCCCAAAAACTCTCATACTTAATGCTCAAGAAGGAGGAATTATATATGGAGGGGTTGGCAACTAATGTCGCATGTATACATCTACTATGAAGCCGTGATGTGCCAGACACATCATACATACTTATCGTTCATGTACTTAGAAATTTCGATGCATTGATCTGTTGTTTGTGTCTATGTTAGCACAAAGACGACTTCAATGTGTAAACGCATTTTCACGTGTTGCGTGGGGGCCACAGGCTTGTGATGCGGTTTTGTTTCTTGGACGTGAGGTTGGCCCATCCGATTTCCAGATTTATAAAGAAGCTAGATTTTTGTGCAAAGGAATTTGGGTTTAATTTCTGTGGCTGCAGTGTGCAAGGCAGAGCAGAAGAAAAAGAGGCGGCAGAGAGAAGTGTGCGGCTGCAGAAAGAAAAAGAGCAGTCCCTTCTTTGGTTTGTGCATCCCTTTTGAGAGAAATATTTGAGTGAGGGATCTAAGAGTTTGTGTGAGGGTTTAGATTGAGTGATTGTAAAACCTAGGTGTATTCTCTCCCTTTAGTAGTAGATCTCCCCCTCCTTGCCCCATGAACATAAACAATTTACCGAACCACATAAAATTGGTTGTCTCATTATTTGTGTGATTTGTAATAGCTTTTTGGTTCCATCGACAGGTTAGTCCTAGAACTGATGAGAGGAAGAGCTGATATCTCACTTGGTTGAGATATTTTACTTAAGGTTCTTGTTTCCTTTATGAAGCAGGAATTCCTATTGTGACCTAACTCTCTTGTTGTGCTACCGAAGTGCTGTCAAAATTTTTGCTGCGCGCAATAAGTGGTATCAGAACCCAGATTTTAGATCTAGGGTTTTAGAGTTTGGTGGAGGAAGATTCTTGTGTGAAGCTTGGTTCTTAGAGTTTTAGGTTTCGGTGGAGATAGCATTAGGATTTGCCGTTGGAGATTTTGCTTTCCTCGTGTGGATAGGAGATCTATTTGAAATCCGATCTAAGTTTAAGTTGGGTGGTTCCTAATTTCTATCAAATTTGTTCTTTCTCTATAATTTGGAGTTAGTTCGTAATGGGAGAAGAAGGTGAAAGCAGTAAGTCGATGGCAAGTATAATACAAGTTGGTTTTCAGAATACTAAGATTAGTGTGGTGAAGTATAACGGTAAAATTAACTTTGGTTTGTGGATGAGCGATGTACAGGATGCGCTCAATGCTCAGAATCTGTAAGAGACCATCATGGTCCACGAGAGGCCTCCACTTAAATATGATGAGGTGATATGGGAGAAGATGAATAGAAACACGTGTGGGGTGATCAGGTCTTGTTTGGAACAGGAACTAAAATATGATGTGATTGAAGTGACGTCTGCAATGAAGATGTGGGAAATTCTCAACAACAAGTATCTCACGAAGAGTGTTGAGAACATGTGACACTTGCTGCGAAGACTCTTTAGATTTTAGATGTCCAGAGGCACCTCACTAGCGGCGCATGTGAACAACTACACTAAGTTGTTGTTGGACTTGGTAAATATTGATGAGAAGATTTCGTATGAGTACAAGGCTATTATCTTATTGGGATCCTTACCGGATGAGGAATATGACACCTTTGTGCTCACTTTGTTGAATGAGAGATCTTCTATTAGCTATAGTGAAGTAACTAACGCTTTGACGAACTATGACTTGAGGAGGAAGGACAAGAAGACCTCCCGTAATAGTACTTCAGGAGAGGCCTTGTCGACGAGAGGTAGAAGCCCATATCCGAAAGGTGGTAATAGAGAAAGGTCAAAGTCTAGAGGCCCCCACAAATTAGCAAAGAACCAATGTGTATTCTGTAAAGAGCAGAAACATTGGAAGAGAGACTGCCCGAAGCTCAAGGAGAAGGAGAATGGTACGAAAAAGGGCCCGAAGGCCAATAAGGTGAATATTACGAAAGGCGATGATTCTGATGATTCGAGCTATTCTCTACTGATTACTCTGGAGGTGAACCACTTGGATGCATCAGATTGGATGCTTGATTCCGGCGCTACCTATCATATGAACCCTAGGCGAGATTGGTTTGCATATTTTGAGAAGCTCGATGGGGGAGTTGTAGTCATAGGAAATGATCAATCCTGTGGCATTTGTGGGATAGGTATTGTACAGATCCGAATGCATGATGGAGTAGTTCATGAATTAAAGGAGGTGAGATTTGTTCCTCAACTAAAGAAGAATCTTATCTCAGTCGGAGCTTTGGAGACGAAGGGATTCAAGGTGACATTTGAGGACGCTGTAACAATGGTTACTAAGGGATCTTTGGTGATGACGAAGGGAGTCCGTAGTCGAAACTTATACTATCTGAAGGGGAGCATCGAGATTGGCCAGGTTGCTTCGGCTATTTTAGATGCGGACATGAGTAGGCTTTGACATTACAGGTTAAGACACGCAGGAGAGAAGTCACTACAGGCGCTGTGTAAGCAGGGACTATTGAAGGAAGCCAAGAGTGGTAAAGTGGAATTCTGTGAGCACTGTATTCTTGGCAAGAAGATGAAGGTGAAGTTCGGGACTACCATTTATAGTACGAGGGGCATCCTGGATTACGTGCACACAGACGTTTGGGGTCCTTCCAAGACTGCATCACTTGGTGGTTGACATTGGTTCCTCACGTTCGTTAATGACTATTTTAAGTGATGTTGGGTGTACACCATAACAAAGAAGAGTGAAGTCCTAGATATATTCGTAGAGTGGAAGAAGAGATTAGAACTACAGACTGGGAGAAAGATCAAGACGTTGCGATCCGATAACGGTGGTGAATATACTTCAGACCCCTTTCTGCAGCTATGTCGAGACGAGAGCATAGAGATGCACTTCGTGGTTAGTCATACACCGCAGCAAAATAAGGTGGCAGAGAGGTTGAATCAGTCTTTACCGGAGAAGATCCGATGCTTATTGTCACAGAGTGGTTTGGAGAAGATCTTTTGGGCTGAGGCACTTATATATATGATCCACCTCATTAATATGTTGCATTCATCTGCGATTGAGGGGAAGACCCCTATGAAGATGTGGTCAGGAGAGCCAACACGAGATTATGACTAGCTCAAGGTATTCGGGTACCCTGTATTTTATCATGTGAGAACTGATAAGTTAGAACCTTGAGCTAGGAAGGCCATATTTGTAGGATTCAAGCGTGGTGTCAAGGGATACAAGCTTTTGGATCCAATTGATAAGAAGATTGTGCCAAGTAGGGACGTCACATTTGATGAGGCTTCTATCTTGAAGCTTCCCAGCTCTCATCAGGTGGAGAGCGACCCAATGGAAAAGATATCACAGGTGGTGGAGATCAATGCAGCTCCACATTATCTAGATGGTACAGTATCCATTAGAGTACCGACTGAGGTGACGCTAGATGAGCACCATGGTGATACGGAGGATACAGGTACTGATGTGCAGGATCAGGAACCGACGACTCAGGTTTAGGATTCTATTACGGTTCGGGGACAGAGGAGAGACATACGAATGCCAACACGGTATGTCGACACAGTTGCGTATGCACTTCCGGTGGAGAGTGTAGGCGTATAAAACTACCTATAGGTCCCTTAACACAGCTCAACGACGCCGATTCGACAAACCGACCATCGGGCGACGTATGCAGACACGATCGTTAGTCCACAACACCGAAGCCAAGTGATACACGACGAAACGGATTAACGAGGCTACGAGGCTAACGAACCACACGCAAACAATGGAATAAATCCACTCGCGTGCGGAATTTAGCTAACGGGTTGAGGAATCAACGAGTCATCCAACCAAGAGCGGACACGGACGAATCATGATCGAATCAAGATCAGTTTCGGACCCGAACTCAGAAGTGGATTTACCGCCTAATCAGGAACCAGATTTACTACCAAATCAGGTCAATGAATCGAGTCCGAACAAATCAACCACACAACCGAATCACGAACAGAACCGAAAAACAAAACGATGAAAACCCAAACACCTAGAGGGGCTCGGCCGAAACCGAGCCACCTCAAGGTGGCTCGGTGTGTCGGCCACCTTTGCGCAGGCTCAGTTCAGATGGCCTATAAATAGGAGAGGTGGTTCATTTGTTCAGGGGTTGGAAAATTTGGAGAGGCGAAGCTCTGCTGGATTCAAGGCTCAGAACTTAAAAAGATCCAAGCTTTGGGACTTCGAGGACTCGCTCTTCCAGATCTGGTGCTCGGCGATCGTCAATGCCAAATAAGGCAAGAGTTCGAGAGGACCGGATCTCAGATCTACGCAGGCATACTCCGGATCAAAGCTTGGTCTTTGATCCCGAGATTTGGGCGATTGTTTCCTTGGTGAAATAATCCCCCCGGCTATTATTTCCTTAGTGAAATAATACCCGTCGTACTGCATAGATCCGACCGGATCTAGATCTCACGGTGGTCAACGGATAAACCCCGGCGCAGGCGAAGAACCCACGCAAGCGAGCGACCGCAAAACAGGAGCTCGTGATTTGTTCGGCAAAAGAAGAAAGTTATAATCTTTTTAATTTCTTTGATTTTATTGTAACCAGATCTTATAAAAAGACCGGATCTTTGTAATCGAAAAACTGTTATTCAAGATAGCAATGGAATCAATGAAGAAGAAAGCAACGATTTTCCCCGCGAACAATCTGGCGACCACAGTGGGAGCCGCCGATCTCGCTGCCGAGATCGGAGCGTCGCAGCCACGGATCTCAATCTCGGTCGTGGAGGAGGTCGAATACGAGTTTGACTAACAGAAATACGAGGAGTACCTGTCGTCCTCGTCCGGATCAACCTTCCCCCGCAAGTCTAAGAAAATCTCCTCCAGGAGAAAAACTCGTTGGTATGAAGACGTTGAAAACACCAACGAAGATCTCACCCCGCTAGATGCCAAAGCCGCATCGGGTGAGATTCCTCCAATTCCCAACCAGGTCGGATCTGCTCTGGCCAACCCTTCTGCCGCAGAGGGCGTGGTGACTCTCTCGAAGAGAGCCCGCCAAAGGCAACGTCAACGCCTTGCGAAATAATTCGCAAAGGCCATGAAGTCAGTTGACGGGATCCGTTACAATGCGGATTTGAAGAACAAGAGAGGCAAACAGCCTCAACAACAGATGAACGGCGGCTCTTCCAAGCCACCCACAATGGAATGGGTCCGTGTCAAACGGAACCGTTCAACACTGGAAGAGCGTATTCGCAAGCGCCGCGCACTATCAGCGTAGGCACGGGCTCAAGCTGAAGAAGCCCGTAGAAGGCTGCAGAAAGAGGTGGCCAAGAAGCCGCCATCAACCCGCAAAGTTTGGAGGCCGAAGTCTGAAGCGGCGGTTCAGACCAAGGAGCAACAACTGCAGCCATCGAAAGTACAACTTCCGGCGAATCAATCCAAACCGCCAATGATTTCCACAACTGCTCCGGGAGATCCTGCAGGACCATCCCAGAAAAGAAAGTCCGTTTTGGAGCGCCTTGGTCCACTTCCCAAGGAGCGAGGCAAAGCTCCAGTTCAGGAACGTTTGGGCCCAATGAAGAAGCCCCGAACGAATTAACATGCTGGGGGTCGCCGCAACCCTCAACATGGCAAAGAAATCATGGCACCCAAGCGCACTACTTTGCGCATTGAAGTTCAGGAGCGCGTTGAGAATTCACACCCACAAAGGCGCGTTTCGAGGCGCGTGACTCTCGAAAGCCCGAAGAAGGTAGTTCGCTCTCAGAAGGAAACGTTATCGTCTGATGATGAATTGGTTATACCTGAGAAATCGTGCCAACACACGATAGGTTGCTCCGACTTTCAAACGGACGAGTTGTACTATCGTGCTGGGGGTACGAGCAAAGCCAAGAAGAGAAGTCCTCGAAGGCTAAAAACTCAGTGCCCTTATTCAAAGCTCATTCGGGCGGTACTGTCTGAGTGTAACTGCATCAAGGCAGTCCCCGAGAGAGTTTCAGTGTTCGAAAGGCTTAGTACCGAAACGCCAAAACCAAGGCATAGGCATTTCCAGCAAAGAAGAACGGTGGTCGGTGATGGAGAATTTCCGAGGGTCACCGCCAATATGACCAGCAAGAGAACATCGGCTCAGGACAACCCCGAGGCGATTCCAGAGGTGCCCCGTCGTGTAACTCGTCTGCAGTTCGGAGCTATTATTCGTGCAACGTATGGTAGGGTTCGGACAAGATTACCTTCAGGAGATGAAGAATCAGATGCCGGCTCGGCAGTTGCATCTGACAATACCGTATCCAGCAAAGGACAACCCCGTGAGTCATTCATGATAAGCGCGGAACAGGTGGCCAAGATGCTCGAAGATGCCATGGCCAAACAACAGGAGAGCTTCAGGTTCGAAATGCAGATGGACATGCACAGTATGAGAGAAATGCATGAGCAACAAATCCAGGCACTGACGAACCAGCAGGACGAACCAAGCCGCCGTAATCAGGTTGTTCAGGAAGTTGAGCATACGGATGCGGATGAAGCTCGCAACGCCAATAACCCTCCCGTTAATGCAGGGGGTGACAATGAGGATGCTAGTCACAACACCACGCTTTCACCTCAGAATCGTGCTAACGAAGATACAGGTGAAAGTTTGAAGATCAAAAACCTCGAAAGCAAGATCAATACGTTGATTTCTGCTCAAGAGGTGAAGAAAACGGGCATTCCCTGTCCATACCCAAGAGAATGGGAATCAATCCCATATCCGGCGAAGTTCAACCTAATCAACTTCACGCCGTTTGATGGGAAGGGTTCACCCACTCAGCACGTGATTTACTTCAAATCACACTTGGGGGTTATTTCTGGTAACGAACATCTGATGGTACGGTCATTCGTTGGCACTCTTCGCGGAGCCGCCTTCGATTGGTATCGCCGCCTCAAGCCAGGTAGCGTTAACAGCTGGGACGATATGGAGACTAAGTTCCTCACTAATTTCTTCGACGACGACACCGAGATATCTATCGGATCGTTGCTGGACGAGAAACAGAAAGACGGGGAGTTAGTCGACACCTTCGTCAAAAGGTTCCGGAACAAGGCGATGAATTGCCGGGACCCGATCACTGAGGAGTTCATCCTCCAGACCTGCCACAACAATCTTTCACTGGACGTGTTGGAAGCAATGGGGACAGCACCGTCCAAAACGTGGAAGGATCTGAAGGTCCGAGGGGAGCAAGCTGAGCGATTCCTCAGAAGGAAGAAGGCGGAGAGAGGCCAGCAAGCGGCGAATGCTCCAATGCAGAATTTCAACCCAAGGGGGAAAGGTAAGGCACATGCTAATGCAGTTGATGCTAACCAAACCTTTCAATTGCAACCTCAGCAACAGCAGTAGCGGCAACAACGGCCTCAGAAGCAGAATTCTTCGGAGCCAAGGTTTCCCAAAGTTTACTCCTTCAAAGATGATGAAGTCCCCGGCATCTTCAAATACTTGTTGGAGAATAACAAAATCTAGCTGCCGGCGATTGTAGATCAAGAAGGAGCTAGCAAAGTGACGGATCCGAAGTACTGCGCGTACCATAGAGCGGTCCATCACCCTACGAGGTCATGCTACCACCTCAAGGACAAGATCCAGGCGTTAATTGACGTAGGGGTCATAACCCCGAAGCCTGCCAAGAATGTGGGAGCAAATGCGGTGTCAATCAGCTTTGGATCGGTGCCCACAACATGGTTCGAGCCAAAACGCGTCACCAAAGTAAGAATAAAGACGGTGAATGATGACCCACACGGGTAGCGCCAAAAGGGACTTGTGCCACACACAGCCCCGAACGGCAAAATCCTCTGGGTTCATCCGGATCTCATTGAAGATGAGCAGTGGGTGACCTCCTCGAAAAGAAAGGCAAAGGCAAGGCATGCAACGCAACTTCCGCAATCTTCGAAGAAGGTGACGATGAAGCTCCTACCTTCCCACTTTCCGAAGAAGAACAAGAAGTCTTCGCCACCAGAAGCGGGAACCAGTACCACTTCAACTATCCGTCGCCCAGTGATCAGTTAGCTGAGCAGGGGTGACCAAACGAGGACCAGCCAAGACTCTAACAGAGCTGGGGGTGATTGCAGCTCCTAAATCGGTGGATAAGCAGAAAGAAAAGGGACCCCATGAGGTTCAGAATCCGAAGCAGTCTTGTTTCAATCGTCCGATTGGAAGAGATAAACCGGAGAGCTCAAAAACTCCGTGTATTTTCGATATCATGGCTCAATTAGCCAATATTCCAGCGCGGATAACGCTATATGAGTTACTGCGGTTGTCTAAGGAGACTAGAGAAGCCTTACGAGAAGCCTTGGCTGATTCAGAAGCATTTCTCACTCGGATCAAGCCGGTACCGGAAGAGCCAGAACCGTCAATTCAACAATGCAATGTAGCGGCCAAGAAGCTTCCCTGCATCACCTTCACCAAAGAGGATATGCAGATGAAGAATTCGAACCATGATCGGCCCCTATACTTCGTCGGGTACATTGGCTCCAGCGAAGTCAACCGAATCCAAGTGGATCCAGGTTCCGCTATGAGTATTATGCCGCTTCGCCTGATGCATAGCCTCGGCATTCCAGTTAGCAAATTGGCGTCTACAGGCACTGTCATTTACGGATTCAACACCAGTAGGTCAAGGCCTTTGGGAAAGATCCGGATAAAATGTCAGATGGGTGATCTGAAGACGGAGGTCACGTGTTACGTGATTGATGCCGAGACATCATATAACTTACTATTGGGTCGGCCTTAGATCCATAGTAACGTTATAGGTCCCTCCACCCTACATCAGTGTCTGAAATATGTCAACACTGAGGGGAGGGTCAGGACGGTGGTCGCGGATAAGCAACCATTTAAAGGGTTTGAGAATTATTTAACTGATTCTCTCCTTTATGGTAACGAATCCGATACTGAACCATCGGTCCAGGGCACGTACAGCGGAGAAGAAGCTGATTCCGAAGCCGGATTCGATTATAATAGAGGTTTTGTTTTAAATGACATTGTACCCTTTGTAATCAATCTTGACGATGAACAATCGTCAGATGGCAGTTGTAACTGGCAACTTGTCAATATCGAAATAAATGATGATTTAGAGTACTCACTGTCTCTTGATGATGCGATAAAGGGATTATACGATAATCCCGATTTACATACGCCACTCCGATCATCTTATGTAACAAAGAAACACCTCCAGCATTCTTTCAGAACAACCCTGATCGTTCCTGCCAAGATAGGAGGCGAAAAAGAAGTGGTTTACGGTAAAGGAGAGAGTTTTCCTTTACCTGATCATTTCATAAGCGAAGATGAGAATGAAGACAAACCTGGTCGACATTTATCTAAATATAGTCCGGAAGCGCGCAAGCTCATAGAAAAACAAGGATATGATTTCGCACTCGGAGAGGGTTTATACTTCGATCGAGGTTCCCGTATTCCAGCCAAAGCGGCATATGTACCAAAAGGGAAACCGGATGATTATTACCGTCACAAAAGAGGCTTAGGCTACGTCTCCTCGTCTGATGATGAATGTGGTTGGCAAATTATCGATCAAATTCCTAACAAAGCTAAGGATGTGTACTTGTCAGATTCCTCAGAATGGGACTCCGATACAAGTTTGGGGGAAGTATTTAAAGCCCTAATGACGAACATGACTACAGCTGATCCATCTACGATGGAGGACGATGATCAAATGCCAACATGGGAAGACTCATGGGTTCATCACCTGAACATGCAGTATGGTGATAGGTTTGAACAGAGGGAACCCCCTACTGAAGATGAAGTAGTCCAAATCAATATGGGCGATGAGGCCAACCCAAAGCCCATATTCATCAGCGGTAGTCTTCCCCCAAATGAGAAAGAGGAATTAATTGCTCTCATCAGGGAGTATATTGACGTCTTCGCCTGGAACTATGAGGACATGCCAGGGCTCGACCCCAATGTGGCAATGCATCGCCTCGATATCAAGACGGGTGCCAAACCTGTCAAACAACAGCAGAGATGGTTTTGTCCGTAGATTATAGAAGCCATCGAGGCAGAGGTTAAGAAGTTGATCGACTCAGGATTCATCCAAGAGGAGCAGCATCCAGACTGACTAGCTAATATTGTCCCAGTCATGAAGAAAAATGGTAAAATCAGGATATGCATCGACTTCAGGGATCTGAATGCGGCATGTCCGAAAGATGATTTTCCTCTCCCAATCACGGACGTCATCATCGACAACACGTGTGGATTTGAGAGAATGTCCTTTATGGATGGCTTTTCGGGGTATAACCAAATCAATATGCACCCGGATGATGAGAAGCATACAGCGTTCAGAACACCCCTCGGTGTCTTCTGCTACACGGTGATGCCTTTCGGTCTAAAGAATGCAGGCGCCACATACCAACGAGCAATGACTAAGATTTTCTAAGAACATCTCAGGAAAACGGTTGAGTGCTACGTTGATGATTTGGTTGTGAAAAGCCGCAACAAAGAAGATCACATCAAGGACTTGAAGACGATGTTCGATCTCATACGGAGTCATCAATTGAAGATGAACCCCACTAAATCCTTCCTTTGAATGTCCAGCGGAAAATTCCTTGGATTCGTCGTCACCACTAAAGGCATACATATTGATCCTAACAAGGTGAAGGCGATACATGAATTGCAACCCCCGAGAAATCTAAGAGAACTCAGAGGATTGCAAGGGCGTTTAGCTTACATCCGGCGGTTCATCTCAAATCTTTCTGGGAAGTGCCGACCATTCTCTAAACTAAACAAGAAAGGTGTGTCATTTATTTGGGACGATGCTTGCCAAAAACCACTCGAAGATATCAAGACGTATCTGACGAATCCTCCTGTTCTTATCGCACCAAAATCAGGTAAACCGTTCTTGATTTACATCAAGGCGATGAACCATTCGATAAGTGCTTTATTAGCACAAGACGATGATAATGGTCACGAATAGGCTGTTTATTACTTAAGTCGGACTTTGGTAGGCGCTGAGTCCCGATATCCGATGATTGAGAAAGAATGCCTCGCATTGGTATTCGCAGTACAAAAGATGCAGCATTACTTGGTCGGACAGACGATTTACGTTATCTCTAACGTTAATCTGGTACGGGTATTTATGACGCAACCAGGTTCGATGAATTGGCGGTTAGCGAAGTGGGCCCTTCTCTTGTGCCAGTATGATTTGCACTTCAAACAGTAGAAGTCGGTCAAAGGACAAGCGATTTGTGATCTTTTGGCGGCAAGCCCGACAACAGATACGACAGAAGTATATGATGACTTGCCGGATGAAACCCACGAGGTTAATACTACATCACACCAACAAGTATGGCAATTATACTTTGATGGTGCTTCGAGAGCGGTTAATAAGGCAGTAACCCCCGGATGTCCTAAAGTCTCCTCCGGAGTTGGAGTTGTCTTAGTTTCCCGGGGAAGCATGTAATGCCTCGGGCTTATTCACTGACGGATCCATGTTCCAATAACGTAGCCGAGTACAACGCGCTCCTCATTGGACTCAGTTTCGCCAAGGAACTGGGGGTCGAATATCTTGAAGCTTTTGGGGATTCTCAATTGATAGTTAACCAAGTCCGTGGAGAGTATGAAGTCAGGAACCAAGACCTGATCCTATACCACCAGGAGGCCATCAAAATGGCAGATTCTTTCGAGGAATTCTTCATTAAGTACATCCCTCGTCTCCAGAACGCTTATGCGGATGCACTGGCAGCACTAGCAGTGTCACTTGCGCAGCCGCCTGAAACTGAACTGCTAGTCATAGTAAGATCACATCAACTCTGCATACCCATATATAATATGGATATCGAAGAGGAAGATGACAAGAACATAAACGCTAAGGAGGTGAACTCAACTCAAATCGGGTCTGAGTCCCGAGATTGGCGTTTTCCTATCATTGACTACGTCCAATATGGTATTTTGCCAGGGGATGTAAAAGAAAGGTAAATTTGAACCCAAATGGGAAGGACCGTTTATGATAGACACAGTCTACTCAAACGGCGCATATCGCCTCATCTCTCTAGAAGGCGTCAGGCAATTAATGCCAATAAATGGGAAGTTTCTGAAAAAGTACTATCCCTAGTACATTCAGGATAACCCATTTATCGGGAAGTTCCTTGAAGAATATTACACTTAATATTCTAGAGGATAACCCAAAATCATTTTCACCACCAAAATCCCTCACTGATCAATTTCAATTGACAGTGAGTCCACCAAAAGTGTCTTTCTGGTCTAAACCACCAACAAATTCCCCTCTTGATTCTTTCACGAACAAGAGGCCCACTTTCAATTCAGAGCCTCCTTTCGATAAACGAAAGAGCTCCCTTCTTTTCTCTTTGGTTAAACCTCTTCATGGTTATAACCAAAGTTGAAATTTCATTTCGATAAACGAAAAAATTCATCTAGATAACCAAACCTATAAAAGGTAAGCTTATTTAGATCTTCCGAATTCTCGGAGTAGAGATCCCACTTCTAGTTTCTTTCTTGCACTGGAAATAGAATATAAAATTCTTCCTTTCCAGAATCAAGGAATAGAATATAAAATTCTTCCTTCCTTGTTCGGGTAATAGAATATAAAATTCTTCCTTCCCACATCAATCATTTTCCAAGAATTTAGGATTCATCATAGGAAGTTTATCCCGAATCCTAAGCAGGGATAAGTCTGCGCCTAACACGCGCTGCCGGTTTAGTCTTTCTCCGTAGAAGAAGATACCAGAGTTCGATTCTGGGGTATTTTATCCTGAAACCTAAGTAAGGATAAGTCTGCGCCTAACCCGCGCTGCCGGTTAGTTCTTAACCGTTAAAAAGAACACCTGCCCACATATTCAACATTGTGGCAGGTTGTTATTAATAACACAAAAATCCATATCTTACACGCATGGGGAATTTCATCCTGAATCCTAAGAAAGGGTATGCCGACGCCTAACACGCGTCGCCAGATTAGTCTTCTACTGTCCAAAAAGACACCAGAGTTCGATTCTGAGGTATCTTATCCTGAAACCTAAGTAAGGATAAGTCAGCGTCTAATACACGTTGCCGGGTAGCCTATTCCCGTAACAATGGAAAAGTCTACGTATTCGAAGTCGTAGCACAAAGTCTAAGGGAGTTCATTCCGTTAGCACAACGTTACATGCAGAACGGATTTAGACAATTCGCATGCTAGCCCGACTCAAACGATAGTCGGTAAAGGCTAATCAAATCCGTTGAAGGCTGGGGGTTAGCCAAAAATCCTAAAGTCAACGCCTAACACGCGTCGCCGGGTAGCCTATTCCCGTAACAAATGGTAAAGCCTATGTATTCAACATCATAGCACAAGGTCTAAGGGAGTTCATTCCTTTAGCACAACGTCACATGCGGAATGGATTTAAACAATCCGCATGCTAGCCCGACTCAAACGGTAGTCGGTAAAGGCTTATCAAACCCGTTGATGGCTGAGAATTTGCCAAAAATTCTATAAATACGAGTCATTGACGCATCAATTCCATAGATTGGTCTCGTGACTCAAGTATCTGCCACGCTCCAATTCCTTAAGAGCTTAAACTGTGTATACTCCAGCAGACGTACGAGTATAAACTGTGTCGAACGCCGGAAAACGCGTCGCAATGAAGTTTAGACACCGGACAACGCGTCACAAGGAAGCTCAGACGCCGGACAACGCGTCGCAAATATCAATCGATGATCAGTTCTATGTTAAAGCAACCAACTCGAGCTAAAAAGTCAGGAAATCGAGAATCGACTTCAAGTTTAAAATTCTGACAGACGGTCAGACAATAAATGCAGCACCGGAACCCTTACAGACGTTCAACAAAGCACCGAATAGCCTGAAGGACTGAAGGAATCAAGAATAGAAGCCATTCCAAATATCCCGTCGTTACCGATTGAAGGACGGGACAATCATATCCAAAGTATTCCAGACTCTTCTATAAAAGAATGAGGCTGAAATACTTTGGAGGGGGTATCTGTAGGCGTATAAAACTACCTATAGGTCCCTTAACACAGCTCGACGACGCCGATTCGACAAACCGACCATCGGACGACGTATGCAGACACGATCGTTAGTCCACAACACCGAAGCCAAGTGATACGCGACGAAACAGATTAACGAGGCTACGAGGCTAACGAACCGCACGCAAACAACGGAATAAATCCACTCGCGTGCGGAATTTAGCTAACGGGTTGAGGAATCAACGAGTCATCCAACCAAGAGCGGACATGGACGAATCACGATCGAATCAAGATCAGTTTCGGACCCGAACTCAGAAGTGGATTTACCGCCTAATCAGGAACCAGATTTACTGCCAAATCAGGTCAACGAATCGAGTCCGAACAAATCAACCACACAACTGAATCACGGACAGAACCGAAAAACAAAACGACGGAAACCCAAACACCTAGAGGGGCTCGGCCGAAACCGAGCCACCTCAAGGTGGTTCGGCCAAGGCCGAGCCACCTTGAGGTGGCTCGGTGTGTCGGCCACCTGTGCGTAGGCACAGTTCAGATGGCCTATAAATAAGAGAGGTGGTTCATTTGTTCAGGGGTTGGAAAATTTGGATAGGCGAAGCTCTGCTGGATTCAAGGCTCAGAACTTAAAAAGATCCAAGCTTTGGAACTTCGAGGACTCGCTCTTCCAGATCTGGTACTCGGCGATCGTCAATGCCAAATAAGGCAAGAGTTAGAGAGGACCGGATCTCAGATCTACGCATGAATACTCCGGATCAAAGCTTGGTCTTTGATCCCGAGATTTGGGCGATTGTTTCCTTGGTGAAATAATCCCCCCCGGCTATTATTTCCTTAGTGAAATAATACCCGTCGTACTGTATAGATCCGACCGGATCTAGATCTCACGGTGGTCAACGGATAAACCCCGGCGCAGGCGAAGAATCCACGCAAGCGAGCGACCGCAAAACAGGAGCTCGTGATTTGTTCGGCAAAAGAAGAAAGTTGTAATCTTTTTAATTTTTTTGATTTTATTATAACCGGATCTTATAAAAAGACCGGATCTTTGTAACCGAAAAACTATTATTCAAGATAGCAATGGAATCAATGAAGAAGAAAGCAACGATTTTCCTCGCGAACAGAGAGTATCGATGAGATGGTGCCTACTACATTCAGAGAGGCCGAGCAGAGTTCGGAGGCTGATTCGTGGCAGGTAGCTATGCAGGAGGAGATGAAATCTCTTCATAAGAATGATACGTGGGAGCTTGTTGAGCTTCCAAATGGATGGAAGGTAATTAGTTGCAAGTGGGTATACACGAAGAAGGAGGGCATTGAGGGCACTCCATTCAGGTTCAAAGCTAGGTTGGTTGTGAAGGGCTATGCACAGGAGGAAGGTATTGACTATAATGAGGTTTTCTCTCTGGTGGTAAAACATTCTTTGATTCGGATTTTGCTAGCTTTGGTGGCACAGTATGGTTTGGAGTTAGATCAATTAGATGTGAAGACGGTATTTCTTCATGGTGATCTTGATGAAGAAATATATATGACTCAGCTATTAGGATTCCGAGCTGCAGGGAAGGAAAAATTGGTTTGCAGGTTAAAGAAATCGCTATACGGTTTGAAGCAGTCTCCTCGACAATGGTATAGACGATTCGATGGTTTTATGATTGGTCATTCGTACACTCGGAGCCAGTTTGATCCTCATGTATATTTTCATAAGTTGAAAGGAGGAGCGTACATCTATTTATTGCTCTATGTCGATAACATGTTGGTTGCCTCTATTTCCAGATCTGTTATAGATGAATTGAAGGTACAACTTTCAAAGGAGTTTGAAATGAAGGACTTGGGTGAGGCAAAGCGTATTTTAGGGATGAAGATCGGCAGAGATAAGAAGAAGGGCAGAACTTGTTTGACACAGGTGGCTTATTTGAAGAATGTTCTACAGCGATTTCATATTAGCATGGATACGAAGCCAGTTAGTATACCTTTGGGAGCCTATTTAAAAGCTGATCTTTCACCGAAGACAGTTGAAGATCGAGAGTTGATGTTGAAGACTCCATATGTGAGCGTGGTTGGAAGCTTGATGTATGCGATGGTATGTATGAGGTCGGATTTATCACAGGTAGTAAGCATGATATCGAGATACATGTACGATCCAGGAGTGGGTCATTGGGACGCTGTGAAATGGATTTTGAGGTACATTCGAGGTACGCTCAATGTTGGTGTAGACGGTAAAAATTACCGTAGCGGATTAAGCGAACGAATTCGCCCACAGAATAGGACCGCCCTCTCTTAGGTGGAGAGCCTACTGTAGCCGCTAAGTGGATTCGCTGTCACACGAGCCCCCACATTGGCTGTACCCGCCAAATCGCATGGGTCCGCCAGCGAGGCGAATCCGCCTTCACTAACTAAATCCGCTTGCAAGGGAGGTACTCAAATCCGCCCTCATGTGCCGAAACCACTTGAGCCACGTCTGCCTACGTGAGCCGAAGGCCGGGTTTCCAGGGACAACCCTTCCCTGCTTCCCACGATGCGAGAGGAGGAGGGTACAGTGTCCCAGGTCCGTCAGACGGCCGCCCGCGGTTCAAGCGAACGAGACAGGCGCCGGACCGGCCTGCATACTCATAAATGCGGGTCACCTCACCCATCAAGAGTGTTTTCAGCAAAAGTTGGGATTGTTGTTGAATTCATTGTCTCTTCTTTTGATTACAATAAAATTCACAGAAATAGTCTTTTTATAAGACCTCTTTACAACAAAACAAGAAATTACAACTTCTGAGAAAATAACACAATAGTTGTTTATCGACTATTGCTTTTGTGGGACTTTGCCTGTGCCAGGAACGCTTTGGTTCGTGGACCACCGATTCACAGATCGTGAGAGGAGGTTTATGATTCTTCCTTCGTTATCGAAGTGAGAATTGGAAACGATATCTTATCGAAGTAAGATAGTCGTTCTTCTTGAACTCAAGTCGAGGCTCGAATGTTAAGGAATCACACAAAGCACTGAAATCTCTGCTCTCTCTACTCTGGAATGCTCTAACAAATGCTCGATCCTCGTCAGAAGTGACCCTAGGGGGGTATTTATAGCCTCCAAGGTCTGCAACTATCAACAACTCAACAAACAGCAAATCAGTACAGCGCGACAGTGTTTTACTGTCTCGCTGGTCGAGACAGCGTTTGCTGTCTCGCCCAGCGAGACAGTAAAATGCTATCACGCAAAACGAATATTCTTGGCAGTTTTGCTGTAACTGCCTCCCCACGTTTCAAACTCCGTTATTTTGGCAGTTATTCACGTGATTTTCGCCCACGTTGTTTCCCACGTCCCCTGTCAGTTAGTGGACACGTGTAGGGCAGTTATTTGATGTGGTTATTGACCATTTTAACGCTGTCTTGTTGGCGAGACAGCAAACACTGTCTTGCTGGCGAGACAGCAAACACTGTCTCGCTGGCGAGACAGCAAACACTGTCTCGCTGGCGAGACAGTTCATATTTGTCAATTTTGGGTGATTTTCCCAATGTTGAGTGATTTTTTATGTTTGGATATCTATTGGCATTTTTTGACGCCTACAGATACCCCCTCCAAAGTATTCCAGACGTATTCTTTTATAGAAGAGTCTGGGATGCTTTGGATAAGATAGGTTTTACTTACGATCCCTTCAATGCTTGGTTGAGTAGATCGTGTAGTAGGACTTGCAACTGGCTTCAAACCTTGACCTCTTCTATCTTTAGCCTATTCAGTTCTTTGTAGAATAGCTAATGTTCTCCCGGTGTCGCGTTTATCGCTTGACTGTCGTCGAGATCTTGAATCGAAGCTGGTATTTGTTCTTGTAGGTTCAGCTTTTGTTACTGAATTGACACATTCACTGAGAATTCAACAGGTTATCCTTAAGAACATTCAGATCAATATTCTCCAGGAACTTCCTATTGGGTGTGGGAAACAGTTTAGACTCGTGTACCCATTAGAGTATCTAACCGTATCACATTTGGATTTTGACTAAGAGAATGTTTGCCGTCTCATGCCGCGAGACAATTCCCCAGTATTTGCTGTCTCGTACGGCGAAACAGTATTTGCTGTCTCGCTGAGCAAGACAGTATTTGCTGTCTTGCTCGGCGAGACAGTATTTTCTGTCTCGCTCGGCGAGACAGTATTTTACTGTCTCGCTCGGCGAGACAGCGTATAAAATCGGGACTTAGGGTTTTAGGGCCTTTTTTTTTACGATTTCTTCTGGGCGATTTTCAGCGATTTCTTGGGCGATTTTCCATCGATTTTCGACCAGTTTTCTTCTCTCTCTTCTCCTCTTTGTTCTCGGTTTGTTTGGTGCCATTGTTGGTGAAGATTCTCATCGGATTTCAAAGGTTTGTTTCCCCTCTTTCTCTTTCAAATTTTGAATTTCCTTTAACAGTAACGATATCTGCACTGTCTCGGTCTTGTGGGTTTGATTTTCTGTCAATTGCATGCTCAAAACCCTAATTTTCCCCTCGGGTTTTATTGTAGATCACATATTCATTATGTCGCCACGTAAATCCCGTGCTCCTCGAGGCCGTTCGACTGCCCAATCTCCTGAGGAGGCTGCCCCTGTCGCCGCTTCGCATGGGGGTATATTTCTTTCACCTTTTCACCAATTTAAATGTTGTATTTCATCTATTTCATATATATGTGCCCGTATTTGTATGCAGATCCTCGTTTGTATCCTTTGAGATACATTCGAGAAGAGCCGGCATCCTCCTTTGAGGGGATCGACGCTTAAAAGTGCTCGTTTTGCTTAGACAAAACACACTTCAGAACATACAGGGGCGATTTCATATCATCCTACATGTATTGAAAGGCTTTGATATGCCGTTATAATGTCCGTGTATAACGACGCATATCTCCTTTATACATGTGGGAGATGACCAATCGTCACACCTGTCATGAAATAGCGACTATATCTTATAGAGTAAGGTATACCGCTTTCTCTATAATTTCAGGAATATTCTTACACCATTCATGTGTATATTTTCTTTATCAGTCCACTTCCCTCCTACTGCCATTCCTGCTGATGCGGTTACGGGTCGGAGTAATATTACTCATTCTCTTTATGAGGGATTACCATTAATAGAGTCCGCTCCCCAGTTTAAGTCAGATTATAGTGAAGGGGCCAGAGAAATGATTCAGCGAGGTAGTTGCCGTATTCTGCGACGGATAATCACCGATACTCCCCTGATTTCAGAACGAGATGACAATAAATGCATAAGGAAGCCAGATTTCTTGTTTGGTGATTCGATGAAGGATCCGGAGGTCGCATTCTGCAAGCCCGCACAATGGTTACATCAAAGCGGGTCCTCATTCTTATATTTACCTCTGATTCCTCGAGACCATTCGCTGTTAAAGTTCAGGAATTT
>BQKN01064193.1:48977-91793 GCA_022839385.1 Asparagus kiusianus
GTCAACGAGTATGCTCTAGGCAAGACGTGCTTTTCCGGGGAAACTAAAACGACCCCCACTCCTGAGGAGATTTTAGAACATCCGGGCGCACTTGCCACATTGGTTGCACGAGAAGCCCCGTCGAAGTACAACTGCCACACTTGTTGATGTGAGGTTGTGTTAACTTCGTGGGTTTCATCTGGCAGATCGTCGTACAATTCGACTACATCCTTTGTAGGATTTTCCACCAAAAGATCGCAAATAGCTCGTCCTTTAACTGACTTTTGTTGTTTAAAGTACAAGTCGTATTACGATAAGAGTAAAGCCCATCTGGCTAAACGCCAGTTCATGGAGGCCGGCTGGGTCATGAATACGCGGACCGGGTTTATGTTGGAAATAACATAAATTGTCTGCCCAACTAAATAGTGTCGCATTTTCTGGACGGCAAATACCAATGCAAGGCATTCCTTCTCGATCATTGGATAACGAGATTCAGCTCCTACCAATGTGCGACTCAAATAATATACCGCTTGTTCGTGACCGTTATCGTCATCTTGTGCAAGTAATGCACTTAACGAATGGCTCGTCGCTTTGACGTAAATCAGAAACGGTTTGCCCGATTTCGGTGCAACGAGAATAGGTGGGTTCGCTAGATATGCTTTAATATCCTCGAACGCCTTTTGGCATGCTTCATCCCAAATGAATGACACGCCTTTCTTTGCGAGTTTAGAGAACGGTTGACACTTTCCGGACAAGTTTGAGATAAACCGACGGATATATGCCAATCGACCCTGCAATCCTCTGAGTTCTTTAAGATTCCTCGGGGGTTGCAGCTCATGTATTGCCTTCACTTTATCAGGATCGATATGAATACCTTTCGTGGTGACGACGAATCCAAGAAATTTACCGCTCGACATCCCGAGGAAGGATTTAGTCGGGTTCATTTTTAGTTGATGATTTCTCATAAGATCGAACATCGTCTTCAAATCTTTAATGTGGTCGTTCTTATCACGACTCTTCACGACCTGGTCATCAACGTAGCATTCGACAGTCTTCCGAAGGTGTTCTTGAAAGATCTTCGTCATCGCTCGTTGGTATGTGGCGCCGGCGTTCTTCAGTCCGAACGGCATAACAGTATAACAGAATACACCGAGGGGTGTTCTGAAAGCTGTATGATTTTCATCATCCGGATGCATCTTAATCTGATTATATCCCGAGAATCCATCCATAAATGACATCCTTTCAAACCCGCACGTGTTGTCAATGATGACGTCTGTAATGGGCAAAGGAAAGTCATCTTTAGGACAGGCGGTATTCAGATCTCTGTAGTCAATACAAATTCTGATTTTCCCATTCTTTTTAAGGACTGGAACAATATTAGCCAACCATTCAGGATGTTGTTCTTCTCTGACAAAACCTGAATCGATCAGTTTTTTGACTTCAGCTTCTATTACCTCCATAATTTGTGGACGAAACCGTCTTTGCTGTTGCTTGACAGGTTTAGCGTCTGATTTTATGTTCAGGGTATGCATGGCTACATTTGGATCGAGTCCTGGCATATCTTCGTAGTTCCAAGCGAAAACGTCGATATACTCTCTGATGAGGGCGATTAGTTCCTCTTTCTCATCTGGTGGAAGATCACCGCTGATAAATATAGGTTTCGGATTAACTTCGTCACCCATATTAACTTGGACCACTTTATCCTCAGTAGGAGGTTCTCTTTGTTCGAATCGATCTCCGTATTGGATATTCATGTAATGCATCCAGGGATCTTCCCAAATAGGCAACTGGTCGTCTTCTTCAGTTGTGGAAGGATCAACTGTCGCCATATTTGACATTAGTGCTTTAAATCTTTCTCCGATACTTGTGTCAGAATCCCACATTGAAGTATCGGATGAATGCCCGCTCACACTTCTTAATTGATTAATGATCTGTTGGCCACCCTCGTCATCAGATGACGAAGCATAACCTAGACCTCTATTATGAGTGTAATAATTATCCGGTTTTCCTTTTGGTACATAGGTAGAACGGGGTGGAACCCTAATTCCTTGACCAAAATAAAGACCTTCACCGAGCGAGAGATTATAGCCTTGTCTCTCCATGTAATCATTTGCTTGTGAACTATACCGAGAGAAATGTTGTCCTGGCTTTTCCTCATCTGAGCTACTATCCAAGAAAAGATTAGGAGCTGGGGATGGATTTCCTTTTCCAAAGATTATTTCTTTCTCACCCCCTGTCTTTGCAGGTAGGATCACTGTTGTCCCGGCTGAATTTTGTAGGTACTTCGTCGCCGTGCAGGATGAACGAATTGGCATATGTAGATTAGGATTATCATACAATTCCTGCATTACATTATTAAGATAAGGCGAATACTCTAAATCATTCTTTATTACTTCATCGGTAAGTTGCCAGTTACAACTTTCGTCCGACGATTCATCACCGTCAAGATCGATTACAAGAGGTTCAATGTTAATTAATACAAGACCTTCACTATAATCGAGCCTGGCTTCGGTATCAGCTTCTTCTCCGCTATCCGTACCATGGGCCGATGGTTCAGTATCGGACTCAGCACCATATAGATGGGAGTCAGTAAAATAGTTTTCTAACCCCTTGAATGGTTGCCTATCCGCGACCACCGTCTTGACCTCCTCATTAGTGTCGACATATTTCAAACACTGATGGAGGGTGGAGGGCACTATAAGATTACCGTGGATCCATGGACGACCCAACAGTAAGTTATAGGAAGTCTCTGTATCGATCACATAGCAGGTGACTTCAGACTTCAGATCTCCGAGTTGACACTTCACCCGGATCTTTCCTAACGGTCTTGATCCGCTAGTGTTGAATCCATAAATAACAGTTCCCGTTGAGGCTAACTTGCTGGCGGGAATTTCGAGGTGGTACATCAACCAAAGTGGCATGATGCTTACAGCAGAACCCGGATCGACTTGAATCCGGTTGACCATGCTCGAACCGATATATCCAGTAAAATATAACGGTCTATCATGCTTAGAATTCCTGACTTGCATATCTTCTTTTGTGAAAGCGATGCAAGGGAATTTAGTAGCTGCCAGATTGCAATGCTGCACCGACGACTCTGGCTCTTTAGGAGTTGGTTTGATCTGAGTGAGGAATACCTCAGAATCAGCCAAGGCTTCTTGCAAAGCTTCTCTGGTTTCTTTCGAAAGGCGAAGCAACTCGTATAGCATGATCCTTGCTGGGATATTAGCTAATTGAGTCATGACGTCAAAGCGGAATGGAGTATTTGAACTTTCCGGTTTGTCTCGTCCAATAGGTTTATTGAAACGAGACTGCTTCGGAAGTTGAGCTTCTTTGGGTTGAGGTTCCTTCTCTTTTTGTTTAGCCACTTTCTGAGGTTTCTCAGTTGGTATGGGCGGGGTAGTAACCACCCCCAGTTCTGCAAGAGTTTTACCGTTAGGATTAGAAGTTTCAGGATACTGGTAATGGTATTCGTTTCCACCCCTTGTAGCGAAGACTTCTTGTTCTTCATCAGAAAGTGGTAAAGCTGCTATCCCCTCGTCGTCTTTCTCCGGAATCGCCGAGGCTCCGTAACAGGACTTCTCCTTTCTTTTACCCCTCGATTTCTTCTTTGACGTGGATGTCGTCCACTGTTCATCTTCAAGCAAATTCGGATGAACCCAAAGGATTTCGCCGTTAGGAGCCGTGTGTGATACTAGCCCCTTTTTGCGCTGTCCATGAGGGTCATCGTTGATGGTTTGCATCTTCACTTCTGATACTGGCTCAGCTTGAAACCAGGATAAGGGGACTGATCCGAAGCTAATGGAGACCGTGTTTGCACCCACCTTCTTCTCTTTTGGCTTCGGTGTCACAATACCAACATCAATTAAGGTTTGTATTTTGTCCTTCAAGACATAACACGCCTTAGTGGGATGGTGGACCCTTCTGTGATATGCACAGTATTTTGGGTCGTTAATCTTATTCGCTTCTTCTTGGTTTGTGATAGGTGGAAGCTTAATCTTGTTATTCTCTAGCAGGTACTTGAAGATAACCGGAACTTCATCGTCTTTGAATGAATATTCCTTTGGGAATCTAGGCTCAGAGGGTTTAAATTGCTTCTGAGGCTGTTGATTCTGATTCGGCGCCAACTGGAATGACGACTGCTGTTGTTGTGGTTGTGGCGGCTGTTGTGACGTTTGATGTGCGTCAACAGCAGCTCCCGACCCTCTTCCTCTGCCTTGAGGATTGAAGTTCTGTTTCTGGTTTTGATTGTTAACTGGTGGCTGACCTCTTTCCAAATTCCTTCTTTTGAGAAACCGTTCAGCTTGTTCACCTCTAACTTTCAATTCCTTCCAAGTTTTAGAGGGTACAACCCCCATTATCTCCAACACATCCAAAGACAAATTGTTATGGCATGTCTGTAGGATAAACTCCTCTGTGAGAGGATCTCGGTAGTTCACCGCCTTGTTCCGAAACCTTTTGACAAAGACGTCAACCGATTCCCCATTCTTCTGCTTCTCGTCCAACAACGAGCCAATGGAGACCTCTGTGTCGTCGTCAAAGAAATTAGTGAGAAACAGCTCTTCCATATCTCCCCAACTGGTGATGCTTCCAGGTTTCAGGCGTCGGTACCAATCGAAGGCAGACCCACGGAGGGTTCCTACGAATGACCGAACCATCAGGGCTTCATTTCCTGATATCGCGCCGAGATGTGACTTGAAATAGATCAAGTGCTGAGTTGGTGAACCCCTGCCATCAAAAGAAGTAAAGTTAATCAAATTAAATTTTGGGGGATAAGGAATCAAATCCCACTCCCTCGGATACGGGTATGGGATGCTCGTTTTCTTCACTTCTTGAGCTGTCATCAGTGCATTGACTTTGCTCTCAAGATCCTGTATTTTCTTGTCTTCTTCCTCAATCTTCTTCAGATAAACTTGAGGAGTTGGTTTGGCCGGACCGCTTCCAGAACTGTCTTTATCAGGTGGAGGATCATCAAAGACAGTTTCGTCTTCTTTGTCATCGTCCTCAGCAATATGTACTGGTTTGGCATTGCGTTTACTGGATTCTGCCTTCTGGCTTGATTCCGGCTGGTGTTGCTGAGCCTGCAAGTCTCGTACTTGTTGCATCGTCAACTCCATCTCTGTTTTGATCTCAGCTCTGATCTCCTCGCGTTGTTTAGCTAACGCTTCTTGTAGGATTTGAGCTAACTGGTCTGGCGTGATCGCGAACGATTCTCTTGCTCGTCCCACACTGGACGCAGTATCGTCTGAAGCGATAGCGGAGCAAGTATCTGACAGTTCGCCTTCTGACGATAATCCTTCATGCATCCTTTTGTAGTCTCGGCGTCGGTTAGCCCTTCGTTGTAACCGTTCCATTCTTTGAGAAAGACCCCGCTCAACTCTCCCTTCTGAAGAGAAATCAGGATCCGGGTTGACTAACTGTTGTTTTCCTCTGCCGGTCATGTTAATGGTGACCTCAGGGAATTCATCCTGCCGCCTTGCAGGTTTCCTTTGTTTGAAACGCCTCATTTTGGATTTTGACGCTTCGGTCGACAGTCTCTGAAATACGGAAACTCGTTTTGGAGTTTGTGAGCAACCGCATTCTGTCAATACTGCTTTGATGAGTCTCTCGCATGCGCAATGAGATTCGTCTTCCCGGACAATCCTTTTTCTTGATTTACTGTTTTGATAGTATAGCTCATCACTACCGTGACTTGAGCAACCTATCTTTGGTTTATGAACCTTGTTAACATGCACAGGACGATTATTTGTCGTTTCTGAGCGATCCAAGGTTAAGTTTTTAAATACACCCCCTTGCGGGAGTGGAGCCTTCACGGGTCCTAGACGGTCATGAATTGGTATTCTTTTGTCTTGGACCGGATTTGATCTGACAGGAGGATGTTTGCGACCCCCTGTGTAGGAAACCACCAAGGATTTGTTTACTGGACTTGGACTTTCTTTGATTGGTTTCTTGCCTCGATCGTTGACCGAGGGACCAAGGCGATCCGCCATGGTGATCTTGAACTTAGATAAATCTGAGCTAACCCAGGGCTTCACTGTTGATGTGGTAGACGGGCCCGGAACAGATGCTTGCGGTGCCTTTGGTATCCAAACTTTGCGGTTCTTGGGCGGCTTTTCAGACACCAACTCCTTTTTAGTTCCTTGCGCTTGTTGGCGGAGAGCGCGAGCGCGGGCAGCCTTTTCCTTTCGCCTCTGTATCCGTTCCTTCAGGGTTGAACAAGCCCTTTTGACGAGAGTCCATTCCTCTGTCGTAAGTTGTGCAGAAATGTGATTACTCTGCCGTTGAGGCAATTGTACTGATTTCTGTTTCCTCGACTCTAGGTCCGCATAGTAATGGACCCCGTCGGTTTGTTGCATGGCTTTGGCCAGTTGTCGAGCACGACGCTGGCGTTGTCTCTGACGAGCCCTCTTCGTCAGCACCGGTGAGCTTTGATTTAATGACTCCTTAACTGGTGTAGAGTCATTTGGAGCAGATATGTCATGGGGAGATTCCTTAATAACAATCGAGCTGGAACCTTCACCTGCGGCCTTCATCTGAACTGAAGACTTGGGAACTTTCTTGGAAGAAGAAATCCTCCTGCACTTACGCGGCGAAGAAGATTTTGAAGATGAGGATGACATGTATTCCTCAAATTTGGCTTGATCGAACTCGTATTCGATCTCCGCAGTAACGATAATCTTTATCGGCTGCGACACGGCGGCTTCGGCAGCGAAGCCGCTGGCTCCCACTGTGGTCGCTAGTTTGTTTTCAGCAAAAGTTGGGATTGTTGTTGAATTCATTGTCTCTTCTTTTGATTACAATAAAATTCACAGAAATAGTCTTTTTATAAGACCTCTTTACAACAAAACAAGAAATTACAACTTCTGAGAAAATAACACAATAGTTGTTTATCGACTATTGCTTTTGTGGAACTTTGCCTGTGCCGGGAACGCTTTGGTTCGTGGACCACCGATTCACAGATCGTGAGAGGAGGTTTATGATTCTTCTTTCGTTATCAAAGTGAGAATTGGAAACGATATCTTATCGAAGTAAGATAGTCGTTCTTCTTGAACTCAAGTCGAGGCTCGAATGTCAAGGAATCACACAAAGCACTGAAATCTCTGCTCTCTCTGCTCTGGAATGCTCTAACAAATGCTCGATCCTCGTCAGAAGTGACCCTAGGGGGGTATTTATAGCCTCCAAGGTCTGCAACTATCAACAACTCAACAAACAGCAAATCAGTACAGCGCGACAGTGTTTTACTGTCTCGCCCAGAGAGACAGTAAAATGCTGTCGCGCAAAATGAATATTCTTGGCAGTTTTGCTGTAACTGCCTCCCCACGTTTCAAACTCCGTTATTTTGGCAGTTATTCACGTGATTTTCGCCCACGTTGTTTCCCACGTCCCCTGTCAGTTAGTGGACACGTGTAGGGTAGTTATTTGAGGTGGTTATTGACCATTTCAACGCTATCTTGCCGGCGAGACAGCAAACACTGTCTTGCTGGCGAGACAGCAAACACTGTCTCGCTCGCGAGACAGCAAACACTGTCTCGCTGGCGAGACAGCAAACACTGTCTCGTTGGCGAGACAGCAAACACTATCTCGCTGGCGAGACAGTTCATATTTGTCAATTTTGGGTGATTTTCCCAATGTTGAGTGATTTTTTATGTTTGGATATCTATTGGCATTTTTTGACGCCTACAAAGAGGAAGAGCCGAAGTCGTCGGCGCGCCGCAAGCTATCTGGAGCTAGCTCTGACGCGAGACGTCCATTCTCCCACCCCTATTCAGACATAGGGAGAGGGGAGGAAGCACAACACCCCAGGACCGCCTGAGGGTCACTCGGTACCTCGCCGCACAAGTGAGCGGACAGTTACCAGAGCCATCGGCGTCCACATAAATACAGCTTACCTCACTCCAAGCAAAAGGTAAGGGCCACCGGCGCTCAAGGAACTGGCCAGACCCACTTGAGTGTCTGGCAGCCGCTGTCACGAGTACGAGGAGGGACTTTCCCACTCCTACACGACGTGACACAACATGTCGTCCCACCAACAACCGCTTGTTGTACAAAGGGACAGTCGGATGTCTTGGAACAGTGTATGGTCACATCCTATAATTCAAGGAGCAGTCAAACTGCCTCCCTCCCATTTAAGAGCTTCTTTCAGCAACCTTGAGAGGAGATCAGAGATCGAAAAATCAGCCAATAGATCAAAGGCTTGATCGATCAACCAAGAGAGGAAGAAGCTTTTTGCATACCCCTGCATTACAGCGCCATCTCCTAGCTCCGAGCTCCAATCGCCGATGAGCCAGAAGAGACGAACTCCTTCACCTCGAGCTTCTACTGAGTACTGAAGCTCTCCAGCAACCTCGGTCGAACCGTCCAAGGGAAGCAGACTCGGCACGAGCACCGAGCGAAGCATCCTGTAGCTACCTTAAAGTCCCCACGATTAAACAAGGAGGGCCTTCCCTCTGCTTCTGTTGTAATTCAGATTGATTTAGTTTGTAATAAGCTTTCTTATCAATACAAACAAAATCCCCCATTTTTGAGAAAATCAGAAATTTACACCTACTGCAGATGGCGACCACAGTGGGAGGAGCTGTTTCTTCAAACGAAATGGTGGTAGCTCAGTTCGACGAGGTTGCTGTTGGGACAACGGTGGAGTCCCTAGAGATCGAGTTTGACCAGGCCAAGTATGAAGAGTACTTGTCTTCCTCCTCTTCCGGTGGCGAAGCGTCCGGCAAACGCCACAGAGTCATGCACAGGAGCCGACCTCCGACGGTCAAGGCTCCCGCTCCAGAAGACTCTACCCGAGTCTCGACAGGGAAACCCACCCCAAACACTCTCGAGGCCAAGTCCCAGATCGAGAGTGTGAAGGGAGGGTCTACTAGATGGGTCGCCAAACGACCCTCGGTAACACCCGTCACCGCAGAGACATCGGTTCGCTCCGGCCTAGATCACCACACAGGCCCGAGAAGCGAGAAGCAAATTGGCAACTCGTCCAATGTCGGAAGGCCCTCCAAATCAGGAGCGCCAACCGAGAAGGAGGAGGCTGCCCGCTCAGGTAAACTTCGCTTTTTCAGGTCACATCCCTGACGCGAGTAAACCACCCCAAGCGAGACGCCCCATCAGGACGGGCGAATCCTCGAAGGCTGGTGAGCCTCGCCATAATCTTTTGGCGGATAAACGCAAAGACAAGAAGGTAGGCGACACTTCGCGAGCCCACTCACTCAAACGAAGGGTTGAAACTCGCCTACGTGCTGGAGTTCGCCTAGACGCGAAAACTCACCCATCAAAGCGAGATCACCTAACTCCAGCACCACATCACTCTGCCCAGCGTGCACCGGGGGATACGTCCAAAGGCCCCTCATGTACACGCCCAAGCGATCCTTCTGATACTGGGGGTTGTCACCAACCACCCACAGGGGATCTCCGAGAATATCTGACTCGCAAGCGCACTATGCGTGAGGCGAACCCTCAGTGCCATTGCGAAAGGCTCATCCACACGGTACTCGCCGACTGCCAATGCTTAGGAACGGCAAAACCTTCGTTGTTTGAGAGACTTTCTCAACAAACTTCACGACGGAGGACCTCCCGTCGAACGCGTCGTCACCAAAAAAAGACGCGCTACTGACGATCTGGAGCTCCCGTCCGCCACAATCAACATGACGGACAAGGGTAAGGCGGTATTCTCTGGAACCCCAGATTCAAATTCCATTCTGGAACCCAATCCTCGGTTCGCCCGACGTAGTCAAGGCGGCGTATACCAGCGAACCCGTAGTCGCAAGGGGGCGAGCATCGGGTTTGATTACTCTACCCTAGTCCCTCCCTCCTACGGCGAGGACGAAGTTCATTCGGCGGCTGCCACGTCCCAAACCTCACATTCGGGACGAAGCACGCCGGCGGGAGTACACATGACCGAGCTTACCCACGAGCAGACGATGGCTCAAAAGCTGGAGGAACAGCAGGCGACCATCGACTCTCTGCGAGAAATGATGGAGCAACTTCTGAATAAGAAGAAGAAGAAGAAACGGCCCCAACGCCCCTTACCCCGACAAACTGGGGATAGAGAGTGGGTACCACCCCGCCGTCCTGTGACGGAAACGGAAGACAACAGTAATCCACAATCCGATTACTCTTCCAAGACGTCGTTAGGGACGTCACACACCGGGGACGGCACCCGTGACAAGAGGTTCGATGAGTTCCAGGACCAGCTTAACGCGCTGAAGCTTCAGCAAAACATGAACAAGCTGGGGGTGATTCGTCCCTACCCCATTGAGTGGGATACAGTCCCATACCCGGCGAAGTTCAAGCCAATCAGCTTGGTGCAATTCGACGGCAAGGGCTCGCCCTCTCAGCATATTTACTACTTCATGGCCCAGACTGGGTTCCTTACGGGGAATGACGCCATTCTTACGCGGCTATTCATAGGCACCCTCAAAGGGGTGGCCTTTGAATGGTTCCGCAAGCTGGAACACGGCTCTATCAAGTCATGGGCTGACGTCGAAAGACTCTTCTTAGCCCGTTTCTTCGACGACGATACGGAAGTTTCAATGGCCACTCTCCTCGCCGAAAAGCAACGGAAGTCGGAGTCGGTCAATGACTTCGTCAAAAGATTCCGGAATCGGTCCGTCCACTGTCGGGACCAAGTCTCCGAGTCGACACTGATCGAGATGTGCTGCAACAACCTATCGATCCATATCTTGTCCAAGATAGGCGCGGTGGAAACCCGGACGTGGAAAGAGCTTGTTCGTCAAGGCGAGCAAGTAGAAAACATGATCAAAAGGCTCGAGGCCGAAGAACCGCAGCCTAAGAAGGGGGCCGCGGAGCCGACTGCGCCGAAGAACCCCCCTCGAGCGAGAGGAAAGGAGATCATGGCGGTTGATTCAACCCCAGCGCCAAAGGTTGCCCAGAGGCCAAAGCCCAGACAATTTGAACAGCGCCCCCCGCGGCACTATGACTTCAAAGAAGATCAGGTGGTTGCAACGTTCGATACTCTGCTCAAGAGTGGTCGAATCAAACTGCCAGAAGCCACGAAGCCGGAGGAGGCGGACAAAACTGGTGACCCAACTTACTATGCTTATCACAGATTCCTTGGTCACCACACCACCAAGTGCTACGTCCTCAAGGACAAACTCTAGGCCCTCTACGACGCGGGGGTCCTGAAGAAGGAGAAGGTCCAAAAGCAGGTGACCACAAACATGATCACCTTGAGCTTTGGGACAAATCTCCCAGAAGTCCAAGCTCCGACGGGGGTAGTTCCTATCCCCAAAACGGTTTTGAAGATCACCAACGACGATCCTCACAACCAGCGAGAGAAGGGCTTGGTCCCGCAGACCCTGCCATCGGGGCAGATAATGTGGGTTCATCCAGACCTCCTCGACGATGAGCAGTGGACTGCAAGGCCCTCGAAAGAAGCCAAGAAGAAACACTGCAACGTCATCTATGCCACCCCAGACAGAGATGACATAGTGGTGACTGCCTTAACCGATTCCGAGGAGGACACCAACGTCTTCGCCACAAGAGCGGGAAAGGAGTTCGCGAAGGAATATCCCGCGAGGGCGGAGAACACGGCAAGACCTCCCGCGAGGCCAGCCGCAACAACTCCTCCCAATCCAGATACACCCAGCTCGAGTCGCCAACCTTTCCGGTTCAACGTGCTCGCACAGCTGAAAAGCATCCCTGCGCGAATCACTATGTACGACCTCCTCCGGTTGTCCAGGTCTACTCGCGAGGCCTTGCAAGAGGCTTTGGCCGATTCAGAGGCGTTCGCCACCCATTTCTCGAAGGAAGAAGAAGCGGAACGAGAATGCACGACCTACTGTCAAGTCTCCGAAAGACGAGTTCCGTGCATCACTTTCACTCCTGAGGACATGCTCATCAAGAGCACGTCTCACGATCGATCGCTGTACTTCACGGGATACGTCCAATCGGCGAGAGTGGATCGGATCCAAGTCGACCCGGGTTCCGTGTTGAGCATCGTGCCTCTGAAATTGATCAAGCACTTGGGGATACCGCCAAAGCGCTTGTCCTCAACCACCACGACTATTTTCGGCTTCAACGCCACGGGGACGCGACCGTTGGGCAAAATCCGCCTGAAATGCCGCATAGACGAAATGAAGACGGAGGTGACCTGCTATGTCATCGATGCCGAGCCCTCCTACAACGTGCTCTTGGGACGCCCGTGGATCCACGGCAACCGAATAGTCCCGTCCACCCTTCACCAATGCTTGAAGTACGTCGACGACTATGAACGTGTGAGGACTGTAGTGGCCGACAGATAACCCTTCAAAGGCGTCGAGAACTACTTCACAGACTCTCTACTGTATCAGGACCCCATCGAACCGCCAGTCGAGGAGTCGGAAAGCGGCAACGAGGCGGACAACGAACCTGAGTATGGCGACAATCTAATCCTAAACGACTTCGAGTCAATTGTAATTGGTTATGAGAGTCATCATGTAACCAACGCCATTCAGGCGGAGAAGATTGTCATCAATGAAAAGTCCAACTTTGCTTATGTGTCGTCTTGCTCTACGTCTGATGATGATGAGCCCAACGACCTATGGTCGGAACTCTACCGAGATCCTTCCATGCATCTGCCGGTATGCTCGTCATGCATCGCCAAAGCGCAGCCGATCAAGTCATCACAATCTGTGTTTGTCGTGCCAGCCCGGAATAAATATCGAAAAGACATTATTTTCGGTCGAATCGATCGTCCCTTGCGCACGCTCTGGGATGAGTCTGAAGACGAGGATCCCGCGCCCCAGTTTTCGCAATACAGTCGAATTACGAGACGCATGATGAGCGACATGGGGTATGATCTCACTCGTTTAGAGGGCCTCAATTATGGCCGGGGACGTAAGACGGTCATTCGACCTGCTTACGTACCTAAAGGGAAACCCTCAAATTACTTCAACAGGACTAGGAGAGGCTTAGGCTACTCCTCCTCCTCGTCGGATTTGTGTTTCCACGTCAACGAGGATTCCGACTATGCATGTTCAGGGGATCAATCGTCAGTGACCTCAGCGTGGGACTCGGATGTTAGCGTGAGGGACCTGTTTGATAACTTCACGGTCAACATGGCTACAATGGATCCCGCCAAAATGGTGGCGGATGAACAACTTCCGCTCTATGACGAGATATGGGATCGCCATGTTAACGCCCAGTGGAGCCGTCGCTTCGAGCAACGGGAGCCACCCACCGAAGACGAAGTCCTCCAGGTGAACATGGGCACTGATGAGAGTCCCAAACCCATATTCATCAGCGGTAGCTTGCCTCCTCAAGAAAAAGAGGATCTCAATGCCCTCATACGGGAATACATCGACGTCTTCACATGGAATTACGAGGACATGCCTGGCTTGGATCCGCGGGTCACCACGCATCGCCTCAACATCAGCCCAGACGCCAAGCCAGTCAAGCAGCAGCAAAGGCGGTTTCGTCCCCAGATCATGGAGGCGATCGAGGCCAAAGTAAAGAAACTCATCGAGTCCGGCTTCATCAGAGAGGAGCAACACCCTGACTGGGTGGCTAACATTGTTCTAGTGCTGAAGAAAAATGGTAAGATCCACATCTGCATCGACTTTAGGGACCTCAACGCTGCGTGCCCCAAAGACGAATTTCCCCTGCCCATCACGGATGTTATCATCGACAACACGTGCGGATTCGAGAGGATGTCCTTCATGGACGGTTTCTCGGGGTACAATCAAATCAAAATGCACCCCGAGGACGAAAAACATTCCTCATTCAGAACTCCCATGGGGGTGTATTGTTACACGGTCATGCCCTTTGGACTCAAGAATGCCGGCGAAACATATCAACGCGCCATGAGCACGATCTTTCGAGAGCACCTGCGAAAGATAGTGGAATGCTATGTGGACGATCTGGTTGTGAAGAGTCGCCGCAAAGGCGACCACCTTCAAGACTTGAAGACGATGTTTGAACTCATGAGGACTCATCAACTCAAGATGAATCCCGCTAAATCATTTCTAGGGATGTCTAGTGGTAAGTTCCTCGGTTTCGTCATCACCACGAAGGGGATCCAAATTGACCCTGACAAGGTACGAGCCATTTAGGAGCTTCGACCGCCCCGGAACCTCAAAGAATTAAGAGGTCTCCAGGGACGATTAGCCTATGTCCGACGATTCATCTCAAATCTTTCGGGCAAATGTCAGCCATTCTCCAAACTTATGAAGAAAGGCACCTCCTTCGTATGGGACGAGCCTTGCCAGAAGGCCTTCGAGGATATCAAGGCATACCTATCGAGTCCGCCTGTCCTCGCCGCACCAATCTCAGGGAGGCCATTCCTCATCTATATACGCGTCATGGAACACTCTTTGGGTGCCCTCTTGGCACAAAATGATGACTCCGGCCACGAGCAAGGCATCTACTATCTGAGTAGAACCTTGCAAGGCGCCGAGCAACGGTACCCGATGGTCGAGAAAGAATGTTTGGCCTTGGTGTTCGCTATCCAAAAGATACGACACTACTTGGTTGGCCAGACGATCCATATCATCTCCCGGATGAACCCTATTCGGGTCTTCATGACACAACCTGCGGCTTTAAATTGGCGCCTAGCTAGGTGGGCGCTCCTGCTCTCCCAGTACGACATCCACTTCATGCCACAGAAATCTGTCAAGGGGCAGGCCATATGCGATCTCATGGCCAGTCACCCACTGAGGGCGGAGACCGACCTGTTTGAAGATCTGCCAGACGAACCTCCCGAAGCCAGCATAACTTCGTTACCGGAGGTTTGGCAGATGTTCTTTGATGGCGCATCTCGCACAGGCACGAGCGGCTCTATTGTTGCAGGAGTGGGGGTAGTATTCACTTCCCCACATAACTACGTGCTGCCCCGAGCCTTCTCTTTAACAGAGCCGTGCACCAACAACGTGGCTGAGTACAATGCGTTACTCATCGGGCTCGAATTGGTGAAAGAATTAGGGGTAAAATGCCTCGAGGTGTATGGCGACTCTCAGCTCATTGTCAAGCAGGTGACTGGCGAATATGAAGTTAAGAATGACGATCTGATCCCGCTTCACAGAGCGGCGATCAAGCTGATAGAATCGTTCGAAAGCTTCCACATCGAACACGTGCTACGTTCCAAGAACACGCACGCAGACGCCCTTGCTTCCTTAGCGGCCAACCTGGCCTAACCACTGGGGATGTCCCAATGGATTACGGTGGTGAGCAGAAAGCTCTTTCGACTGAAAGACGCTCCAGAAGCGAATGCTGCCCATCAAGTCTCAGATCAGCCCAGTGCTGAGGATTGGCGTCTCCCGATCATCGATTACGTCCTATACGGCATATTGCCCGAAGATGCAAAGGAGCGAGAGTCTGTCCGGAGACGTGCCACGAGATTCTATTACGATTCGACCACCAAGACGTTGTATCGAAGGTCATACGACGGCTTGTTGCTTTGATGTCTCTCAAAAGCAGAAGCGCAAGAGGCTCTACGTGAGGCCCACAACGGCATTGGCGGAGCTCACCAGCCCGGACCCAAACTTTGGGATCACCTGCGAAGGACAGGCTACTTCTGGCCTGGGATGGTTCAAGACGCAGTTGCCTATGCGAAGCGCTGCCATGAATGCCAAATCCACGCCAACTACATGCATCAGCCGCCTGAAGACCTACACCCGACAAAGGCTTCGTGGCCTTTCGAGGCATGGGGGATGGACATAGTCGGACCAATATCCCCACCATCGGCGAGAGGTCATCGCTTCATTCTCGCGATCACCGACTACTTCTCTAAATGGGCCGAAGCCGTCCCCTTAAGAGAAGTCAAGACTAACGACGTGATCAAGTTCATCAAACACCATGTCATTTACCGATACGGCGTACCACGACGTATCATCCATGACAATGGCACGCAATTTGTCAGTCATGCATTCACCAGGTTCTACGACAAGTTTCGAATACAGAACCTCTCTTCCACGGCCTATAACCCATCAGCAAATGGCTTGGCCGAGGCCTTCAACAAAACAATCATCAAGATTTTGACCAAGCTGACCTCAACCAGCAAACGCGACTGGAACGAGAAACTTGGCGAAAGCCTGTGGGCGTATCGCACGACGGTGCGCACACCGACCGGCCACACGCCCTATTCATTGGTATACGGCTGTGAGGCCGTATTACCATTAGAAATTCAGATCCCGTCCCTCCGCGTCGCCTTAGCAACGGGAATGACGGTGGAAGACAACCACCGATAACGACTCGCCGAGCTCGAAGCATTGGGCGACAAGCGACTGGAAGCTCAACAGCACATTGAGTTTTATCAAGCTCGAATGGCCAAGAATTTCGACAAGAAAGTCAAACGCCAAGCCTTCAAAGAGGGGGAGCTCGTGCTCTCCGTTCACCGACCGATGATCCTCAATTCCAAGAAGAAGGGGAAATTCCAGTCCAAATGGGAAGGACCATTCGTAGTAGAGACAGTCTACTCGAACGGCGCTTATCGCCTCGTCAAACCGAATGGTGATAAAATCATGATGCCTATCAACGGCAAATATTTGAAGAAGTACTATCCTTAGTTCTTTTTCATTAACTCCCACGAGTGCAAGAGTTTAAACTGGCCCTCACACCCCCTCCAATTGGTACACGAGGCTAAACTGTTCCTACTCTACCCGCTCTGGCAAAAGCCTCTGGCGGAACTCAATTCGCCTAAGGAAATGGCGGATCCACTAAGTCGTTCATATCACGACAAAGGCAATCTCAATTCGCCGAACCTCCTCGATAGGATGGCGAATCCACCAGAGTCGCTCACATCACGGCAGGCAAAACCAACTCGCCAATCCTCTTCCAAAGAATGGTGGGTCCTCAAAGTCGTTCCAATCATGACATCCCCTGTCACGTTAACACTAAACCTCTGGCAAAACCAACTCGCCAATCCTCTTCCAAAGGATGGTGGGTCCTCAAAGTCGTTCCAATCACGACATCCCCTGTTACGTTAACACTAAACCTCTGACAAAACCAACTCGCCAATCCTCTTCCAAAGGATGGTGGGTCCTCAAAGTCGTTCTAATCACGACATTCCCTGTCACGTTAACACTAAACCTCTGACGCAATCCACTTATCAGTCCTCTCTAGAAGGATGGTAGGTCCCCACGGTCGCTCCCATCACGACAAGACCCCATCAAGTTAATGATCACCTCTGATGATTGGCGCCGTTATTCCTACGAATGACACAACCTAAGTAATGACCTACAACGCGATGTGTTATTACTTCTGTTAATAGTCACACTCCTACGTCCCTGAGCTATTTAACCTATTCCAGATATCCTAACATTTCCTTAGGATAACTGATGGATAGAGTCTACCCCGTGAGGACCCCTACCGCAATTAATTGCCACATTCACAAATGACGATAATTGTCGAAGGGGTTCGGCAGACAACTTGTCTGTCGGTTCCCCAGGGAACAACTCGCCGAGGGGCGAGTCGAAGTTGAACTCTTCAGTTGGCCGCAGGGGCGAACGATTGTTCTCTGCTGCAAGCCAAGTGTTACTCTCTTGATCCCACCGGAGCTACAACGCGAAAATCGGAATCAACCCGATCCCACGCTGTAAGCAACCGAGAGCATAACATGGGCCCAAGGTGACTAAGCTCAAAACAGAATGGTCAGAGGCTCACCAAGTCCAGCTCAAGTTCCCAGCAGCACAAACAAAAAGAAAAGGAGGAAGACCGTGTATGCAAAGCAAGGATAAGAAAAACAAGCAGAAGAGCCACAACGGGCCAAAATTTACATAAGTTTTCAGTTTGATTATGATGCTTGAAGCACCAACTAAGTTAACAAAACAACAAAAGGAAAAGAGGAGAGGCAGGCTTCAGAGGAATTTTAGCAGGCTAAAGGAGAAAAGCTTGGCCTTGGTCTTCGCGAGGGCCGCCTCACGATCGATCCTCGCCTTCTCCTTCTGCTGTTGCTGCCGCCTGGCCAAGATCGCCTTGCTGTCCTCTTCTTCCTGGTGAAGGAGCTGCAGCGCCCTCTCCACCTCCCTGGCGGCCTCGCCGAGCCTCCCCGCCTCGTGCGAGCGTTCTCGCAGCTTCGCCTCTCCACGAAGGGAGCCAGCCTCCTCGAAGAATGCCCTGTCCAGGTAGGCGTCCATCCGGTCCAAAACCGCTTGATGGCGCTTCCGTAGACGTTAGAGCTCGGCCTCCTTTGCCTGGATCTGCTTCGCCCGTTCTTTACGCTCGAGCAGAAGGCGTAGGGAGAAGGGCGGCGGCACGTCGGAGGGATCTTCGTGGACCACCTCTTCGAGGCGATACATCCACTCCTCCACTCGGTGAAGCTCCCGGTCACACTTACTTGTGAGCGAGATATCGCCCACTTGGCGGATCTCCCTTAGACCCGCTTCCACGAGAGGGAGCGCGTCATAATATCGACCGGCGCCCGCTTCGATCTCGAGGGCGATCCCCCGCACCAAATCCTCCAGCCTCACAAGAGGCACGAACGCGGGGTGTGCCACAGGATCTGGAACAGAAAATCCCTGGACTGAACCCGCGGGGGAAGCCGGTGGGGCGTCAACGTTAACGACGGTGGCGGAAGAGCCCACCTCTTCGGAAGCACTATGTTCGGAGTCGGAGGCCATGGAGTGGAAGGGTTTGCGACAGCGATCTTTCGTCTAGTAGACTTTTCTCGAAGAGGAAGGAACGTGATCGAGAAGAGGGCGAGTACGGAGAATATATCTAAAAATCCGACGGTCACGATCTGTCCCCTCAAACGATCGAGCGGTCCAGATGCCCTGCGACGCTTCGAACTTAACGCCATTAAAAGCTACTCTCAAGACACCAAACCGACCGATCGGATTGAGCGAGAGGCGAAGCGTTCAGTCGCTTCACCAATAAATGAGCATTAATACGCCTGCAGAGTCTTGGTCGGCAAGCACTTAGGCCCGCCGACCGACACGGGCATGAATTTCGCCTGTAGTATAAACTCGCCATCATACGAGTTTCGCCTACAGTTCAAATTCACCGTCAATTGAATTTGGTTTTCAACTCCAACTCAAATCATACGGGTTTCGCCCGCAGCGTAAACTCGCCTGCAGTCGAGTTTAGCCATTTACTCGAACTCGCCAGCAGTTGAGCAAAATTCACCGCAATCGAGTCTCGCCTGCTAACAAACTCATTAACCAATTGAGTTTCTCCAGCAATATGATCTCATCTGGAGTCGGGTCTCAACATCCTAACGAACTCGTCGTCACGCAAGAGACTTCGCCTGCGGTACGAGACTGTCGGCAATTACAGAGCAAAACACTGGAAAGCGACGTATCCAAAGAGTATATGCACAATGAGCGGACACAAACCTCATTGATGCTTTAAGACAGTACATTTGAACAAAGTTATGATTTTTGCAAATGGCGAAAGTCGTAATATTACATGCAAAGAAGCAAAACGTGCACCCAGTGTTTAAGACAATACATTTGAACAAAGTTATAGCTACATAAGTAAGCAAGTCATAAACAAAATGTATTGATGCAGTCACAAATCCAAGATTCTAGTCGAGCACGCTAAAAGTGGAAATCTCTTCTTTAGCCAAGGCCACCCATCTCGCGTGGTCCTCTCGAGCCTTGTCCTCAGCCGCTCGCCTGATCCGTTCCTCAGGGTTCGACCTAGCGGCAGCGTCTTGTTCCTGCAAAACCAAGAGGCGCTGAATTGCCGCTTCGGTTTTCTCACGGGCAATGACGACGTCAGTCTGAAGCTTTTCCAACCTCGACTCCGCATGTCCCAGTTCGGTTCGCAGGCGAGCTATCGTACGATTAAGGTCGACGATTTCCTCCTCCGACGAGTGTTGGTGATCCGCCCAGAAATTGGCAATGTACACCGAATCAGCAATTTCCTTAGAACGGAGCTCCTGCTCTTGAGCCTCCCTGCGCCTGATAAAAGCCAGGCAGGACTCCATATAAACCTCCGGGCCTTCCCGCAGTAATGCCTCTAGCCCTATCATGCGCGACTCCAGAAGACGGAGCTCCTGCATACAACGAGAGGAAAGCCGATTCTCGCCCAATCGTCGGAAGTCGACTACGCGATCCAAGAGAGATTGCCTAAAGCTGGCAAAGCTGCCCATTCCAAGATCGATGAGAGAAATCACCTGCCTCACGGCGTTCTCGAACTCCTCGACGCGAGCTTGCCAAGACAGGGAACCGGGGGAAACGGGCTCCTGACCTGGGGCCAGCATCGCAATGGGCAGGATCTCGAGACTAGGTTCCGTCTCCGGTTGCGGAGCAGGGCCATGAGCAGGGGGAGCCTCCGGACTCTCAGGTTCGTCATCGGATATCAAGATGGGCTCAGCCTCATGCTCCACAGGAAGCAACGTGCCGCCGGGGGCTGCGAAGCACAACGAGGACATGAAAGAGGGATTTAGGCGATGGATGCCTATCCATGGCCAAGTGGGAGTTAGGTTGAAGACATACCTTCGGCAGCGGCAGCCCCTGCAGCGTCCGAAGAAGACGCCCCCTTTCTCTTCTTCGAGGTAACCCTCTTCACCTTCGGTGCCATTGGGGGATGCAAGAGCAATTTAGATCTCTTCTGGAAAAGACGATGAGGAAGCCTTGGTCTTTCTTGACGAGCGGAAGGGTACTAAAATACCCCGACCCTAGACGGTTATATCCGGATCGAGTGGACCCTTCGGGCCCAAACAGTTGAGGAGAAAGCCGAATATCCCGTATCCTATACGAGCGGCTAAGATTCGGCAGTTTCGGGGCATGATCTCTAGCCAACGGCTCAGATCGGGCGTAAAGGACGAAGAGACCCATCACACCGCAATTAATGCAAGGCGGCACACCCACGTCTCCGTAACTGACAATGCACGTGGGTGAACACACGACCCGCTAAAAGCGGAGCCCGCCTGTAACTGAAATCGCCGTTAGCATGGCAGCTGCGAATTCGTCCCCAGTTGAAATTCGCCTGCAGGCGAAACGGGTCTGTGACTGAAATCTGCCGAGGAGAATTTCCCAACTAGTGCACGAAAATATATATATTATATATAGTATGCACACAAGCCATAGTCGCCAGAAACAGAAGGACAATTTCATTCATAGAAAGGAAGTCCTATTACAAACAAGAAATAAAAGGCGAATTACAAGGATTTCAATCGCAGCTCCGCCTCATGAATTTCTTCAGCATGGCGGAGCTCGAGCCTCCTTAGGACCTCTCGACGAATATCCTTCTCTGTGCGCGAGAGCAAGTCTTGAATGGTCTCTTTGACGTCTTTGAGGGCTCGATCCTTCTCCCCAACAGAGTCAGTGGTTAGTTGCCGGCGAGACTCAACAACTCCTTTGCCGCCTGATCACGAGCCTTCTCTTGAACGGCCAGGGAAGCCTGCGCGTCAGCTATAACCTGTTTCAGCCTCTCCACTTCAAAAGAGAGTCGGGAGAACCGGCTATCGACCGTCTCTTGCTCGCGAGCCACCCGTGCGTCCTCGGCTTTGGCCCGCTCCAGCTCTGCTGACAACTTCAACTCCAGCGTTATATTCTCATCCAGTCAGCGATCATGATCTGCCATAGCCACTCGAACTTCACGAGAGGCGAGATCAAAGAGATTGGAACTCTCCGCGCGAAGGGTGAGCAGCTGCCGAACAGCCCCCTCTACTTCGTACAGACGCTGAAAGTAGGGCCTCGCCGCGGTAGCACCGAGCCTTTTACGCAAAAAGGACGCATCGTCCTCAAGAACTTCCTTGAATTCCTCGAAGGGGCAATTCTCCTCCAAAACCAGCCGGGTGCAGTGAGCCAACGTGTCTTCGAAGTTGGCCACAGCTCGCGCCACCTGCGTCTTTCGCCAGCGTTCCAAAGAAGAGAGAGTGGCGTCTTCAACAGAGGACGAAGCCACGATCGGGGTACTGGTGGTCATGATCGCAGAAGCAGCAATCGGCGCCGCCAGAGCCGGAACAATCGCTGATGCCGCCAGAGTAGCAGCGGCAGAGTCGCAGGTCACCACCGACAAGGAAGTGGCCATCAGCCCAATGGGGGTTCCCCCTTGAGGTGGAGACTCTCGCACCGAGCGCTCACCCACGATCGGTGCTCCCTCGAAGGTGGAGGTTCCCCCTTGCTGATCCGCAAGGACCAATACTTCCTCTTAACTTGATAGCGCCTCGTGAATTGAGGCATTGTCATCTGTCTCAGATTCGCCTGAATGACCCTCCCAAGAGGGAGGATCCTCCTTACCAGTGACTTCATGAGAGGGGCCAACTGCGGATACAAAAAAGAAAGGATGATAATGAATGCCCCCTTGGCTTAGAAGGCACAACAGCCCTGAAATTCACGCTTACCTGAGCCCCCTTGTTCTCCTTCGTCTCCACTCCCCTCTTCTTCGTCAGAAGGGATAGGGATCACTTTCTCGACTGCACCTGCACGGATTCAACGTGAATAGTCAGAAAATACGAACCCAACTTCATACACGAGAGTACCGCGCTGAAAGATTACCTCCTGGTGCAGGTGCAGGAGTCGTTGAGACCCCCGCCTGTGATCCCGCATCGGATAGAGGGAGCGTGTCCTTCGAAGTCGCCGGAGCCGCCTCTAGCGCGGTAGAAGGGGTAGGTTGAGCAACTCCCGCCCCAGAAGCAGTATCATCACGACCAACTGCCGCTCTGGTGGTCACCACAGTCTCCTCACTGTGGGCCTTCTTGGCCACTTCCGTCCTGGAGCTCTCCGCCGCTTCGCGCTGCCGCTTCGAAAGCAGCGAACTGCTTGGAGGTAACAGGGGCGCCCCCATACGCCCAGCAATCATGCTTCGGGCTTGTTCTAGACGTTTACTCGCCCGGGTTAACTCAACAGGCTCCCTCTGCTCACCTTGCGAATCTAGGGTAAGACTGGTAGGAGGAACTCGCGTCTCGGGCGCCTCAGATTCGTCTGTGCCCGCGCCCTCACCCTCAGAATCTTCTGCAGGACCCTCCATGAGCAACTCCCTAGCTATTGCACGGCCCCTCTGCCTCGAAGGTCGAGGAGCTCCTCTGGGGTGACGCCCGTGCTCCGCCAGACACGAGCCCTGAAACCAGAAGTCAGTAGGATTGGCGCTGGCGCCCCGATACCACCGACAATATGAGAGCGTGTGGTGCAAGTCACGATCCTTCAAGGGTAACTCAAAGCGAGCATTGGTGCCGCCAGCGTGGGTCCAGAACCATCCCCGAGCTCCGTCCACCAGCCTTCCTTCAAAGCGCAGATGGGGATTGACGTTGCCCACATACAACTGATCATACCCAAACTGGCGGGAGAACCTGCAGGGGATGTATGGCTCGAGATAGCATGTAGAGCCCGTTCTTAGAACGTGATACCCCGGCCGGATGTTTACCAACCATCGAAAGGCACCGCGAGAGAGAGTTGTGTAGTGATCCGCCGTCGGCGCATCCCTCAGAGATTCCCCATATCCGCTCCCGCTGAAATAAGGAAAGGAGTGGCGAAAATTGTAATACCCAAAGTGGGAGAGCGTCTTTCGTGCATCGGGGATGTCCTTGCATTTCCAGGAGCTCCTCTCCAAACGCTGAACGAAGAGAACAAACTTGTCACCCTGGATCGCCGCTGGGGCGCTCATCAAACATTCACAGTGGTATACGAACCACGCCATCAGATAAGTGTATGGCAGCCTCACCCGAGGATTGGGGGTCCTGATAACCTTTCCTTCCCCCTCGTCGACAGTCGATACGTGGCAGAATTGAGCTGTCAGGGTGCGGAGCCCCCGATGGATGCACGCTATCATCGCCGATACCAGGGAGTAAGACTTCTCGTGAGCTAAACAAACCGCCAGATACACGACCTCCACGAGAAAGGCCTCGAAGGAGTGAGTGGGGATTACACACCTCTTTAGCCACAGCATGAGGTACCCCACGAACAGAGCCTTCCCGGAGATGGGAGACTTGGCCTGATGATGGAAGGAGTGAAGGACTGTACCAGACTTAAATCCGCTCTCGTCACGTTCGAGAGTTATGGTGCTCCCCTCTTCGGCTATCCTCGCCTCCACTTCGGACTGGTCGCATACGCCTAACAGGAGGGCAGGCTGCCCCTTGACATCGTTCCCTGGGAACAGATAATCAGCCCAATTATTGTGGCTGATCCCCTTCTTCTTCCCTTTATGATCTGCGGCCCCCAAGGTGCTGAGGCGGATGTGGTAATGGCAGAGTAACTCCCACAAAGTCTCAACCGCCAAAGGCGAATAGATTGACAGCTGATCAATCTCAGCTTGATCGGGGACATACTCCTCGTAAGGAAAATCCCCCAGAGGCAGCCCCGACACGTCATACATCTCGTGAGGGGAGATGCCAAGCTCACCATTGGGGGTGAAAAATGTGCCGCTTTCCGCACAATACAGCTCCAGAATGCTGTGGAACTGAGAAGCGTTGATTCGTAAGCCATGTCGAGTGGCTTCGATGGCCACATACAGCTCTGTATTCTTGAGGTCGGCATTTTCGGCCAGAACACGGTCGGTGATCTTGGACCACCAAGTGTCGCTGCCGGGTGCAGAATAGACCCACCCCGGGGCTCTGAAATCCTTCGGAGGAAAGCTCCCTCCGACTCGGAAGAAGCGGTGACGGAAGGTCTCCGCCACCGCTGTCGACTCCCCCACGGGCGGCTCAGCGGACAGTAAGCCAGGGCGTAGACCCGTCACACGCTTGCATGAGCCATCCACTCCATACCCAGCTGTGGAGCCCGTGAAAACGCCGCAGGTGACCCCATCTTGAGTTGGAGTCAACTCCCAGGCCATCACCCGAGGAACCGCAAGGGACCGTAGCTTGACGATCGAGAACCCCCTCGACATGCTGGGGAGGTAGTAATGGGTCCCTTCTACCGTGTGGAACCACATACTCTCCTTGAGTAACAGGACAGAAGGGTCGGATACAGCATCGCCGAACAAAAACTGAGGTTTCGGTAGCTCCGCCCTGGCATCATCTGTCATTACCGCGTCGGTTGTCAACTCACGCAGTGTCAAGTGGTGGCCGTCCGTGACCCTCTTTATCAAGCCATTTGGCTTATCGGCGGCGAACACAGGTAATGGAGCCAAGGAGGGAAATCGAGAAGGTGCTGTGCAGCTCGTACCACCGGCGTGGCCAATGGCCACACCCTCCAGGAAAGCCTCATCGGAAAAAGCCGCTGCAAGAAAGAAAAAGTCAATCAAGACAAAATCCGCCATATGAGCAAAGTCGCTCATCAAGCAGAGGCGAGTGAAATCGCCTATCGAAAGGGGGAACCCGCTTCGAACGAGGTCTATTCGTACAGACAACACTCCCATCTTACAGGAAGGAGCCGAACTCGCCTATCGAAAAGGGAGTTCGCCTCCCTCCCGCCAGAGGGTGAATTCGTCCGCAGAGACATAAATCGCCCTTTAAAGGCAAATAGGGCTAATTTTGCCCCAAATCGAGGAAGCTACCGAAGGGTGGCGGCATTCCAGGGTAATGAGCGACACTCATTCTCCCCAGAACTGACGCCTAGGACCTACACGAGGTCGTCCAACGAACCTATCGACGTACCTAAGCGCGGCTCCGGAGCACTGGCGGGCATGCCGGCGGAGAGACGGTCAGAGTAACTTCCCGGGCCTGCGCCTCTCACTTTGCACCTCTTAGATCTTGGAGCCATGGAAAGATGGAGCGGGAATTCTTGTCTTGGAAGTTCTTTTCAAGATTCAAGAGCACGATGAATCCCAGAGGAGGAAAACAGCGGGTTTAAAAGGGTGGAGTTGTCCACGTGGCCACGATCGCCCTCGGGAGGCGAAAACCCTAACGGGCGAGAAACATGGCCACGATCAAATTCGACGGCCCAGATCACCCTCGGCACATCAAGAACCGAAATTAACGGTCGCATCCGACGGTTGGATTCAAAAACCAAGGCCACGATCAGAACGAGGCGCACTAAGTGGATGTCAAACTGTCAAGTCATGATAATGCCACGCCGCATTAGCTGGAAAGGCACGAAGCCCCACAGAGGGACACATGGTCCGCGCGCATTAGGCCTACTTTCACCCGAAAGAAAGGTCTCAACGGCGAAAACCGGAATGAAATCTGCGAGTCAGTCAAAACTTTGCCATTGAAGCCCAGCTTCGCCTGCACGACTCACCCACCTTTGGGAAGCAGGCAATTCGCCCAAAATCTAGAAACCAGCAAAGTGGTTTTATTTAGACCCGCGTCCCAGACGGCTAGGGGTCAGAGTGGAAATCTTAGCACTAAGCCTAAGAGAAACTACTCGATAACTCATCACACTGAGGGGAATAGTATGGCTAGCCCGATTCAAACGGTAATCGGTAAAGGCAAATCAAACCCATTGATAGCTGAGGGTTTGCTAAAAATCCTAATACACCTGGTCCAAAACTTCTTTATTCAAAGTATTCCAGACCACACGTAAGTCGGTTTTGGTCTGAAAATTTTGAAGGGGGTCTTGTAGACGGTAAAAATTACCACGGCGGATTAAGCGAACGAATTCGCCCACTGAACAGGACCGCCCTCTCTTAGGTGGAGAGCCTACTGTAGCCGCTAAGTGGATTCGCTGGCACACGAGCCCCCACATTGGCCGTACCCGCCAAATCGCATGGGTCCGCCAGCGAGGCGAATCTGCCTTCACTAACTAAATCCGCTTGCAAGGGAGGTACTCAAATCCGCCCTCATGTGCCGAAACCACTTGAGCCACGTCTGCCTACGTGAGCCGAAGGCCGGGTTTCCAGGGACAACCCTTCCCTGCTTCCCACGATGCGAGAGGAGGAGGGTACAATGTCCCAGGTCCGTCAGACGGCCGCCCGCGGTTCAAGCGAACGAGACAGGCGCCGGACCGGCCTGCATACTCATAAATGCGGGTCACCTCACCCATCAAGAGGAAGAGCCGAAGCTGTCAGTGCGCCGCAAGCTATCTGGAGCTAGCTCTGACGCGAGACGTCCATTCTCCCACCCCTATTCAGACATAGGGAGAGGGGAGGAAGCACAACACCCCAGGACCGCCTGAGGGTCACTCGGTACCTCGCCGCACAAGTGAGCAGACAGTTACCAGAGCCATCAACGTCCACATAAATACAGCTTACCTCACTCCAAGCAAAAGGTCAGGGCCACCGACGCTCAAGGAACTGGCCAGACCCACTTGAGTGTCTGGCAGCCGCTGTCACGAGTACGAGGAGGGACTTTCCCACTCCTACACGACGTGACACAACACGTCGTCCTACCAACAACCGCTTGTTGTACAAAGGGACAGTCGGATGTCTTGGAACAGTGTATGGTCACATCCCATAATTCAAGGAGCAGTCAAACTGCCTCCCTCCCATTTAAGAGCTTCTTTCAGCAACCTTGAGAGGAGATCGGAGATCGAAAAATCGGCCAATAGATCAAAGGCTTGATCGATCAACCAAGAGAGGAAGAAGCTTTTTGCATACCCCTGCATTACAGCGCCATCTCCTAGCTCTGAGCTCCAATCGTCGGCGAGCCAGAAGAGACGAGCTCCTTCACCTCGAGCTTCTTCTGAGTACTGAAGCTCTCCAGCAACCTCGGTCGAACCGTCCAAGGGAAGAAGACTCGGCACGAGCACCGGGCGAAGCATCCTGTAGCTACCTTAAAGTCCCCACGATTAAACAATGAGGGCCTTCCCTCTGCTTCTATTGTAATTCAGATTGATTTAGTTTGTAATAAGCTTTCTTATTAATACAAACAAAATCCCCCATTTTCGGGAAAATCAGAAATTTACACCTACAGTTGGTTTAGTTTATGAGCGGGATACAACAGGTGGACAGCTATGCATTGGTTATGTTAATTCGGATTATGCCGGAGATTTGGATAAGCGCCAGTCTATGACGGGGTATGTGTTCATTTTGACCTGTGCGCCGGTGTGTTGGAGATGCACCTTACAGTCTACGGTGGCTTTATCTACGACGGAGATAGAGTATATGGCGGTTACGGAGGCTGTGAAGAAGGCTATTTGGCTTCCAGGACTTTTAGAGGAACTTGGTATATCGTAACGGTCCGTCACTATTTATTGTGATAGCATGAGTGCTATCTATTTGACGAAAAATCAGGTTTTTCATGCGAGGGCGAAGCACATTGACGTTCATTATCACTTTGTTCGAGATGTTCTTAAAGATGGAGATGTGGAGATAGTGAAGGTCCACACGAAGGATAATTCGGTGAATATGCTCACAAAGGTGGTTCCAAGCAACAAGTTTGATCATTGTGGAACTTGTTGCATATTCGTGATTGTTGAGGTCGTTGGCAGCCATTTGGATGAACTACGGGCGGCTTGATTCCTTAGGCAAGAGGATACGTAGGCAGTCATTTATGATACAGCCGATTTGGTGAGTAGATAACTACATTTGGTTGCTTTGGTGTCGGCTCAGTTTTGGGAAAACTTCACCAGGTGGAGAATTATAAATACGTTTTCATGTGTTGCGTGGGGGCCACAGGCTTGTGATGCAGTTTTGTTTCTTAGACGTGAGGTTGGCCCTCCCGATTTCCAGATTTATAAGGAAGCTAGATTTTTCCTAGGGCAGAGTGTGCAAAGGAATTTGGGTTTAATTTCTGCGGCTGTAGTGTGCAAGGCAGAACAGAAGAAAAAGAGGCGACAGAGAGAAGTGTGCGGCTGCAGAAAGAAAAAGAGCAGTCCCTTCTTTGGTTTGTGCATCCCTTTTGAGAGAGATATTTGTGTGAGGGATCTGAAAGTTTGTATGAGAGTTTAGATTGAGTGATTGTAAACCCTAGTTGTATTCTCTTTCTTTAGTAGTAGATCTCCCCCTCCTTGCCCCGTGGACGTAGGCAATTTGTCGAACCACGTAAAATTGGTTATCTCGCTATTTGTGTGATTTGTAATAGCTTTTAGGTTCCTTCGACAGGTCAGTCCTAGAACTGATGAGAGGAAGAGCTGATATCTCACTTGGTTGAGATATTTTGCTTAATGTTCTTGTTTCCTTTGTGAAGCATGAATTCCTATTGCGACCTGACTCTCTTGTTGTGCTGTCGAAGTGCTGCCGAAATTTCCGTTGCGCGCAACACAATGATCCTAACGTTTGGAGTTTATATGCCAAGCATGACTTCAGGTTAATAAATGAAAGTGCACTTAGTTAGCAGTTCTAATTAATGAGCATGCATGTGACTCGACCCGTCGAATAAAGCATCCTGTTCTTTCTAGAAAGTAGAAACTATCAAGCTTACAATTTTAAAGAAAGTTGTTAAAAACCTGATTATGAACTTGGAGAATGTAGCTAAGAAACTGGAAGGTTGTTTGTGCCAATAAATAATGTGTAAAAGAAAAAGAGGATCAGTACTCTGAGTTTGTGACAGGTGAGAGACTCCTCCCCGGTACAAGCAGAGACTACGGTTTTACTCTGAAGTAAACCTTTGAATTAACTTTGAATTTTAGAACTGCGTATAAAAGGGAAATATGAGAGAACTGCCTGAAGGATCTAATAAAAGATTTTTTTTTTTTTTTTTTTTTTTTTTTTTTTGAACTCCTTTTAAGAACCGTACAAGGTCTGCTAATCCAAGCCTACTTAATCTTACAAGAAAATTGCTTGAAAACTCAAAACAAAAGGTGGCATGTGAATGAACTAATTCGAGTAACGTGGAAAATTACGGGATCTTCGTCTTTCACTTGAAACTTTGAAATTTTAAAAATTAGACGAGTCAAATGAGTGAACCAAAGAAGCAAGAATTTGCCATAGTGAATTTAAAATAAATTAGAAATTTCATCTAAACATTAGGATCTCTTAAATAGCCTGAAGAGTATTTTGGAAACTGGTTGGAGTATCCCATCTAAACCTTTGCCTTTTTCATAGATGTCGGCACCTACATATCGTCAAGTTCTCTTGCCCTTGTAGGTCCGTTGAGATAGGATTAATTACCTTATCTAGGTATATTTAGTTGGGCGAGAAAAGAGTAGTGGGGGGAGAAGAACGACGGACACGCTCAGTGTTGTGCGTGGCGGAAGCTTCTCGGAACGACACGAACAATCCAAGAGATAAATCACAACTAATATACCAAACACAATACCACAGTAAGACAACGAGTTTAACGTGGTTCGGCAAGTTGCCTACGTCCACGAGGCAAGGAGGGCGGAGTTCTTACTATTAGAAATCAAGAGAATATAAATAGAGTTACAAATCGCACCGATCAAACCCTAAAACAAAACTCTAGATCTCTCACAAATCTCTCACAATTGGATGCAACAATCCTCTTCAAAAGACTGCTCAAAATCGTCATTGCTTAACCCTAATTAATCAGGTTTATGGTTATATATCAACTCAAAAGCAAACCGGGTCAAAAACCAAGGCCCAGCCCAAAATCAGTCTGCGGTCGACCGCGGCGGTCGACCGCGCAGGTATCACGGTCGACCGCGATGGTCGACCGAACCAAAAACCTGAGAGCAGAATCGATTACAGTCATGGCACGGTCGACCGCGGCGATCGACCGAATCTCATCCCGAAACCAAAAATCACCTACAGGGTCCTCGCGGTCGATCGCCACGGTCGACGGCCTTCAGCTCCGAATCCTACTGGCCTTCGTGCACGTTAACGGTCGACCATCGCTGACTCGTGGTCAACCGCTAGTCTGCCTGGCCGATTCTCCTGAACTTCCTGCTGCTTCTCTCGCCACTTCTTCAATTCTCCACCTCAGCGAATGTTTCTACCTAAAACTGAGCCGACACCAAATCATCCAATAGTCCCTCAACAAGTCCGGGAAACAAACTAAAGCTGAAACGTAATCTCGCCCCCTCTGAATCAACAGATCAAACCGGCTGTATCTAAAAGACTGCCTACATATTCTCTTGCCTAAGGAATCAAGTCAAACGTAGTTCACCCAAATGGCCTCCAAAGGCCTCAACACTTAAGAATGTTCAAAAGCTTCAAACAATAACCAAATTTCACTCCTGAAACAACTTTGGTCAGCATATCTGTAGTGTTGTCATTCGTGTGGACCTTCTCCAATATGACGTCTCAATCATCCAAAACGTCACGAATAAAGTGGAATCTGACATCGATGTGCTTCGTGCGCGCATGAACCTGGTTCTTTGCCAAATAGATAGCTGACATGCTATCACAATATACCCGAATGGTCTCCTGTGTAATCCCCAAGTCCTCCAATAATCCACGCAACCATAAAGCCTCCTTCACAGCTTCAGTCACCGCCATATACTCCACATCTATAGTAGAGAGAGCCACTGTGGACTGAAGTGTATATCGTCAACATACAGGTGCACTTGCCAATATAAAAGCATAACCTAAAGTAGACCGGCGCTTGTCAAGATCTCCAGCATAATATGAATCCACATATTCAATTTAATCATATCCATTTTTCTCATCCTTCTGGAATACTAAACCAACATCCACGATGCCTCGAATATACCGTAGAATCCACTTCATGGCCGCCCAATAACCCTTCCCAGGGTCGTACATGTATCTCGATACCATGCTCACGGCCTGTGACAAATCTGGCCTCGTACATACCATTACATACATCAAGCTACCTACTGTACTAGCATATGTGACCTTCGACATATAATCTCTGTCTTCAACTGAAACAGATGACATCAATGCTGAAAGCTTGAAGTGGGGAGCCAATGATGTGCTAACTGCTTTTGCATTGCTATCAAAGCTGAATTTCTTCAACATCTTCTGCAAGTCGCTTTTCTGTGTAAGTTTTAAACTCCCTTTTACCCTGTCTCTCTCGATCTCCATACCCAATATCTTCTTTGCCTCTCTAAGATCCTTCGTTTCGAACTCGGATGACAGCTCCTCTGTCAACTTTCGAATAGCTGAAGAATTCCTGAAAGCAATAAGCAAATCGTCAACATATAAAAGCAAATATATGTGCTCACTATCCTGTAACTTGTGCATATAAACACATGGGTCATATGGGCTCCTCTTGTACCCATGGCCAATCATAAAGTTGTCGAATCTCTTATTCCCCTGTCTCGACGATTGCTTCAAACCATAAAAAGACTTCTTCAGCTTGCAAACCAAATCTTCCTTTCCTGTAGCTTTGAATCCCAAGGGTTATGTCATGTAGATCTTCTCATTTAAATCACCGTGTAAAAAGGCTGTCTTTATATCCATCTGGACCAAATCCAAATCTAACCGTGCCACTAATGCCAATAAAATCCGTATCGACGAATGCTTCACAACGGGTGGAAATACCTCGTTGTAATCAATGCCCTCAAGCTGTGCATATCCCTTGGCAACCAATCTGGCTTTAAATTAAATGTCCCCAATAGAAGATCACTCCTTCTTCGCATATACCCACTTGCAACCTATAGCTTTCTTACCCTTAGGTAGATGTGCAAGTGTTCAAGTGTCGTTCTTCTGAAGAGACCGCATCTCCTCCTCCATAGCTTCACTCCACCTGATCGAATCGGGGCTAGACTCTGCCTCCCTGAATGTGGATGGAACTATAACATTAACGACCTCCACTGATAATGTATATGCGACCATGATATCATTATACCTAGCATTATGCTTATATTATACCCACATTGAAGAAATCAAAGTGGAGCAAACATGATAAGAAAACATACTCTCTTATATATGTATAAGTATATATAAGTTGGCCGACGAATTACTCTCCTCGGTCTATCTGCTGCAATGGACCCCTGAACATGACCATGTTCCTGAGTCTCATAATCCACTGTATCCTCTATCTTCCTGGCTGTCATCTCATCTCCTCCCAGTGTCACCTCTGTAGGAGCCTCGATGGATATAATGTTCTCTAGAGTGGGTGGAGTCACATCATCCTTCACCTGCTGTGATATCTCAACTGTCTAGTCTCCCTCCACCTGCTAAGAGACTCGAGGCCTCATCATGTACGCCTCATCGAATGTGATATCTCTGCTAATAACTATCTTCTTGTCCTGTGGATCCCATAACTTGAAGCCTTTGACTCCATCTCTAGATCCCACAAAGACTGCTTTCCTCTCTCTCTCGGATTTAATTTACCATCTCTGACATGATAATATGCTGGACACCCAAATATCCGAAGCGACTCATAGTCACTATCCACCGAACCAAACCAACGCTCTAAAGGAGTCTTCTCGTCTATCGCAGTGCACGACAACCTATTCACGAGATGGCTCGTATAAACTAACGCCTCGGCCCAAAAGGATCTAGGCAATTCACTCTGTATCATCATACATCGCACCTTCTTCAGCAAGGTACGGTTCAATCTCTCAGCCACCCCATTCTGTTACGGTATCTCTCGAACTGTGAAGTGTCTTCTAATACCATGATCTCGGTAAAACTGCAAAAACAGATCACTCTTGTACTCTATATCGTTATCTGAACGTAGAGTCTTCACCTTTCTACCTGTCTGCAGCTCCACTTTCTTTTTCTACTCTGCAAAAATATTCAGGACCTGATGTTTATGCTTCATAAGGTATACCTAATTTCTTTTGGAATAGTCATCAATGAAAGTGACAAAGTAGTTGGCCCCACCAAGAGATGTGTTCTTGGAAGGGCCCCAAACATCTGTGTGAATGTAATCCAATGTACCTCGGGTGTTGTGAACAGCGGTGCCAAACTTTACTCTAGTCTTCTTCCCGAGTACACAATGCTCACACAGCTCCATCTTGCAGGTCTTAGCACCTTTCAATAGCCCCTGCTTCGCCAATGACTGTAAGGACTTATCTCCTATGTGTCCAAGTCTCATGTGCCATAAAGTGGTAGTGTCCTCCTCTGTAGTGATAGAAGCTGCCAGACCCCCTGTAACTGTCTTGCCCATCAAGTAGTATAGGTTGTTTTCCCTGACACCTCGTATCACCACCATAGAATCCTTCGTGACCTTCACTGTAGCCTCCTCTAAGATCACTCTATATCCAGCTGCCTCCAAAGTCCTAAGAGAAATGATGTTCTTCGTCAACTACGGCACGAACCTCACTTCCTCCAACTCCCTAACCACTCCGTCATGCATCCTAATCTGGACTGAACCAATACCACCAATAAGACATAAGTGGTCATTACCTATAAGCATGACATCCCCTCTTTCCAGCTCCTCAAAGCTAGAGAACCAATCCCTCCTAGGGCATATGTGATATGTAGCTCCCGAATCCATCATCCACTCTATAGAATCAGCATAGCAAACCGACGGCAGTACAGGGCACGAGTAGCCCGAAGAATCTGAATCTGAATGCTCACCAATAGCTTTTGCAACATTCACTTCTGAAGCCTGTGCAGCTTTCCCTTTGTTCTTCTCGACTTTTTCTTTCCACTTTGGACAGTCAATCTTCCAATGTCCTTCTTCTTTATAATACCGGCATTGATTTCTACCAACACTCTTATAAGCACTCCTATTCTTTGACTTTGAGCGGTTGAACTGACGGCGGTTTGGATCACGGCCTCGAACAGCTAATGCATCTCCCGATGCCTTCTCAGAGGTTTCACCATCACTCTTCCTCAACTTATAATTTACCAAGGCTGAGGTCACCTCCTTATAGCTAACTGTAGTTTATCCATTGATCATAGTTAGAACAAACGTACCATAATCATCCTCGGGTAACGAACACAAAAGTAACATCACCTTGTCTTCATCATCAACTATGATGTCCACATTAGCCATATCTGAAAGTAGCTTAGTAAAATTGTTGACATGCTCCCTGATGGAAACTTCCCTCTTTATATTGAACTGGTAAAACATCTTCTTCAAGTAAAGCCGATTCTCAATGCTCTCGTAAGATACTTCTCATTGAGTGTTTCCCACATCTTCTTCGCCGACGTCTCATTCATAACATCATAAATAAGATCCGGCATCAAGCATGACCTAATAACACCACAAGCTCTACTGTTCATCTTCCTCCAAACCTTATCCTCCATATCAGCGGGTTTCTCTTTTAACTCAAGAGTCTCCTTCAAATTCTGTGCATCTAAGGCGTCCATCACTTGACACCTCCACAATCCGAAATTGATCTTGCCGTCGAACTTCGGAACATCAATCTTCATGTTATTGATGCTCAGTAAGACAACGAGTTTAATGTGGTTCGGCAAATTGTCTACGTCCACGGGACAAGGAGGGGTGAGTTCTTACTATTAAAAATTAAGAGAATACAAATAGAGTTACAAATCTCACAAATCAAACCCTAAAACAAAACTCTAGATCTCTCACAAATCTCCCACAATTGGATGCAGCAATCCTCTCCAAAAGACTTCTCAAAATTATTCTTGGTTAGCCCTAATTAATCAGGTTTATGGTTATATATCAACTCAGAAGCGAACCGGGTCAAAAACCAATGCCCAGCCCAAAATCAGTCTGCGGTCGATCGCGCAAGTATCACGGTCGATCGAGACGGTCGACCGAACCAAAAACCTAAGAGCATAATCGATTACAGTCATGGTGCGGTCGACCGCGGCGGTCGACCGAATCTCATCCCGAGACCAAAAATCATCTACATCGTCCTCGCGGTCGACCGCCATGGTCGACCGTCTTCAGCTCCAAATCTCACTGGCCTTCGTGCACGTTCGCGGTCGACCGTCGCTGACTCGCGGTCGACCGCCAGTTTGCCTGGCCGATTCTCCTGAACTTCCTGCTGCTTCTCTCGCCACTTCTTCACTCAGGTTAATTATAAGGCCAATGTCGATGAAGAATACAGTTACATCAAAATGATAGCTAGATCTTACAGATATTTTAAACCCATTATTTTACTCTCTGATTTATTTTCAAACCGACCCAATCTTCAAAATCATTCATACACTCAAAACACCTGCCCTGATTTATGTTTAAAACCTTATTCGATATTTGAACCCTTTATTAGCACTTAGACTGATATTATAGCAGTTAACAAATGTCATATACTTTAGATTGAATTACAGCAGTTATAACTATACAAACACATGGTTTTGGGTTTAAAAAATAAATCAGCTGGGAACTTTTCAGAGAATGGATGGTTTTGGAAGTGTGAGGGTTTAAAAATAAAATAGAGTTAAAAAAAAGAGATTTAAATATAAAAAACACTGGATCTGAACCATGAATGGGTAAAGATGTAAACAGTAATATTGGGCTCTTAAAATACTTTTAACTTTGTATATTAAAAAAACTAAAATAAAAAAAGCACTATTTCACTTGCAAATGCACGTGCAATGGATGTGAAAACTTAACAATCCCAAATTTTATATAAAAGAGGCGTTCACCCTAAAGTTTCATCAAGTTTTATAAGTTATTCTTATGATATTTTTTTTCCATTTTAGAAGAGTTATTTTTATTATCTTATTCCAAATTTGCTATGATATATATTTTAATTTGAGTGATGACCCGATTTTAACAAAAAAAAAATACGGACATCATAATTTGGTGGATTATTTTCAAAACCCAATTAACACATTCGATAATGTTAATATGAAAAGCATGTTTCATATTTCATCTTCAAATTATTATCTTTAATTATTTTTAATCCAAATATGTTGATATATTTTGACTTTTGATAGATTAGAACATATTACAGTCACAATTGTTGTATTTAGATTCATTTATATCCAATAATCTATTTTATAAAGAACTTTATCATTTTATATTTATATCTCTTACAACACAAATTGTGATAAATATATATATATATATATATATATAAAAATACTAAGCTCTAATTATATACTAACTAATGTCACAGTTTAGAATGATCTAGAAGAAAAGAAAAAATATCCTTACTATTTACAAAAGTACAAATTAACCCTTACTATTTCCTTTATATCAAACTGCAAAATTACTTATTTACCCTGCATATTTGTATTGAGATGTAAATGTCTTTCAAACATTTTGGTACCCCCACTAAGTTTTTAATATAATAGTATATATAACTAAAAATTAGAGTACTATTTCTTACTTAGTGGGATGTTTGTTTAACATATTAGCTACTAAGCTATAGTTGACATCAGTTGGAATTATCTAGCAACATACAGTGAGCACCAGAGCCGGTCCTGGGTTTTCTAAGGCCCAGGGTAAATTTTCTTAAGTGTGCCCCTTTATACAAATTAAACAAATAAATAAATAAATTATTAATTAATTAATTTTATTAAAATTATAAGATTTTACAAAAGACAAGGAAAAACACTTTGGGGCCTCATTAAAACCTTGGTTGGGAAAATCCAATGGGACAAAACCCCAAACGAAGGAAAAAGAGTACCCCGGATTGCAAACATTGCATTAAAAACGAAAACTTCATATTTGAGTCTACATGGTTCCTCCCAAATCTCCATAAGCATTTCTTGAATTTGATCAATCTTCTTTTCATCCTCCACAATTAATCGAAGCAAAGAATCATCACATGTACCTACAAAATAAAAATAGCAATGAAATCTCAACTACAAAATATCATTTAAAATGTCTTCTTGTTGCACTTTTAGATGCAAAATCATCAATTATACTATCATATTTAATGTTCTCTAACATATCTTTTTAATGCATAATATCACTAATCCATTTAGCCTATCTTGAGTCATGGTGGTCCGCAAGTAAGATTTTAATAATTTTAATTTAGAAAAATTTCTTTCAGCAGATGCCATAGTCACAGGTATAGTCAATAATATCCTATAAGCAACCATGACATTAGGAAACATATCCACACTCTTTACAAACTCAAGGATTTTAATGGATGTCCATGGTTTATCTGTTTCATATGCTTCTTTTGGTAACATCACTTGCAACACCTATAATTCTGAAAATAAGTCTCTTGCATCAACATCGGAAACATCACCATGTTTTAAAGCATTTTCAAGATTCACATAAAAACTTTTCAATTCATTATCATCAAGTGAAGTCAATTTTGTAGCATCAAATAAGAACCCAAAAATAGATTCAAAACAACGCAATTGTTCAAACCTACTCTTCAATTCACCAAGAGCAATATCCACTATAACAAGAAAATAATCAGTTCTAAATAATTCTTCAGCTGATTGTTGTTCCCTATCACTATTGGAAACCTCATCAAAATGCTTTTTTCTACAAACTTGACGTTTTTTTGGAAATATAGGCCTAATTCCTATATCAAGGGAAATTTGTTTAGCATCAATCATGGCAGAAATAAACCCATTTATTCTATAGTTTTCAAAAAATAACACAAGTCCTAATTGTCTTACAGCAGCATCAAGACGCATGTCTTCAGATTGTAACTTTTTACTAAGTTAATCTTACGCAAAATGTCATGCCAAATAACCAAACTTAATATAAATTCAAAACTTGAAAGCTCTCCTGAAGCTAAACTTTGAGCATCCCTACTCAATTTGACATCTTCACTAATTTCTATTAATTTAAATAAAGCTTCCCTAATTTGGGAAGCTTGAGATTTTATTGCTTTGACACTTTTAATGTGACTTTCCCAACGTGTAGTTGACAATGATTTCAAAGTCAAACCAGCTATGTAATCAAGTAACACATTCCATCGCTTTGTTTAATTAGAGAATACCGTATATATGCATTGACATGCTCCAAAAAAAGATTTTGCTTTAACACATGAGTTGGCCATATTACAAACTATTAAGTTGAGACAATGAGAACCATATGGCATGTAAGATGCTCTAGGATTTATATCAAGTAATTTTTTTTGTACACCTAGATTATTCCTTTCATATTAGAGCCATTATCATAACCTTGTCCCCTCACGTCATCAATATTAAGTGTAAGGGACTCAATTACATTTTACAATTCATTACAAAGTCCTAATCTAAATGTATCTTCTACATTCAGAAACTCTAAAAAGTACTCTTCTATATTTATTGGAGTACTTGAAACATCTACACACCTCAATATTAAAGTCATTTGTTCTTTGTGACTTGCATCAGGAGTACAATCAAGAATGACAGAAAAATATTTAGATGTTTTTATTTTTTCAATGATTGCATGTTTAACATTTGATGCTAAAATAGCTGTCAACTCATTTTGAATTTTATGACTAAGATAATGATAATGAATCTTCTTATCTTGAATGAGTCAAAAATGGTGTTGCATTACTGGATCAAACTCTGCAATCATTTCAAGCAGGCCTAAAAAGTTACCATTACCATCTTCATAAATTTTTTTATTTGTTCCACGAAAAGCCAAATTATGTGTAGCAAGACATTTCATAATAGCAATGATTCTGACAATAACATTTTTCTAGTGTAGTGTATCTTTCTTGATTAGCTCTTGTAATTCTGTATCAATTGTTTGATTTGTTTTCAATCTGATTTGCAATTCAACACAAGACCTCAAGTTAGTAAGGTGTTCAATACTGCTTTCATGTTGTCTAGCGTCTCACCAAGATGTTTCCAATCTCTAATTCCTTCACTAGTTAACTGACTTCTAGAATTCATTGTTTTAAACAACTTACAACAGAAACAAAACACTTTATTCAACTCCTTTGAGTACACTAGCCATTTTCGATCCTTAGTTTCCCCATTTGGTAACGTAGGAAGATAATAATTTGAAGAAAAATGTCTATTGTGTTCGTCCATGGGGAATTTGAGATTAGTTTCTCTTAGGGGACCTTTTTCTATAAGTATATCTCTCATTTTTGCATCAAGATGATCCCAACTCGTGGATCATAAATGTTCAAATCAAATCTTGTTTTGGGACATTCATTTTCATGGCAAGGTTCATCAATATTTTCATTTTCATCAAGGAAAGGGTCATCACTATTTTTATTTTCATGGCAAGGTTCATCAATATTTTCATTTTCATCAAGGAAAGGTTCATCACTATTTTCATTTTCATCTAGATCACCAATTTCTTTATTCACATCATTCTCATTTTCTACTAATTCTTCCAATTGAATTGGGTGTTCATATTCATTTGGTAAATCATCTTATCTAAATTTTCATGTGAAGCATTGGTTTGTTTAACAAAATATTTGTTCAAAGATCCTCTTAAACTTTGAGCAATTTCATAATTTTTTCTTTTTTTGTCTCTTGAGTTTTCCAGGAAGTTGTTTCTTAGGAAACATTTTTTAATTTTTATAATAAACACTTAACAAACAACAAAGAACAATAAAACCTAGATTTTGAGCATATGTTCTTCCACTTCAAACTTCCAATTATAAAGATCAAGAATCCCAGCCAATGTTTCTGTTGAATCAAATAATAAATAAGAAAAAGTTTAAACGATATGTATTACAATTTACAAAATTTATACATCTAAATTCTATATGTTATCTTTAAAAAAAATACCTTCAAAGAAAGTCGCTCACTCCTTCATCTCTTAAACAAACAATTCTATATGAACCTCAGGTCCTCAATAACCTGTTAGCAGAAACCAAGGTCATGTGTAATCATATTATTATAATCAAAATATGTAACTACATTAACTATATAATGAATCAATAAAGATTTAAACTTTTTGGCATTTTGAACAAAACCCGTGTCTCAAAATCTCACCTTGTGAATCAAGGAGGACGACAGAGAGAGAGAATGACTACACCCAAGTTGGACACTTTAACAGAGAAATCTCCCTTCTTGATCTTGTAAATCTTTGCCACCTTCTTTAGTTCTTCTCCAGGAGCTTCCTTTGAGATTCATGAGCTCGCGGTCTGCGAGAACTGGCGGTCTTGTGCTCAAGAATCTCAAAGGAAGCTTTTTTCCTGAGCTTTTTTCGCCGGTCTAGGAGCTTATAGCATGAACTGGCGGAGGTGGTGACAGGCTAACAGCATGCTATGACTTGTAATTGGTATGGGGTGCATTTATGGGGCCCGTGGAATACGAATGGATGTGATAAAATTACCATGTGACGCCCCTGGGTTCACACAAGGCTGCAGTCCAAGGTAAAACTAAGAATGTTAAACCGGCCATGCACCACACCGTGCAATAATATGTTTCACCATCACAATTAACATCTCTCTAGTAGAGTCAACAATAGGTGTAGATACAAAAGCAAGTAAAAGATAATACAAGTGATAACTGATGAAATGATAACAACCACATAGATATCTCATCATCCAACATACAGAAATACATAGTCAATGGCTGAAGTAGATAAACTGGAATTCTCAACAAGTTTCAAAATACAAAATGTCTGAGTAAAGGAAATAAGGCATACAGCCTTTACAATATCTAGAGAGTAGTCCTCAAATGTCAAACAAAAACTATAATAGAGCTCCAAAATAAAACATAACTACAATAGACAGCTGAACACTAAAGTGTGTCATCATCAACCTGTGACTCTCCGGGCTCCTGGCTCGTGACCTGAAAGGGGGAGGGACAACAAGCGTCAAAGCGCTAGCGAGCAACATCACAACCAACCCCAAGAGAGAGGGCTCGTTGTATAAGAAAATACAGTTATCACAAAAAATATATATATATAATCAATTATCCTAAAAACAATGGGTTTTAGTACTTAGGAAATTTCGACACAAGCATAGGTACGTCGAGCGAAATAATCCAAACAAGAAAACCCTCATGTATATACCTTGTATCTCAAATTAAAAATCCCTAAATACCAAACCCGGAGTCTAATACGTGAACAATAATAAATAAAAGAAATACAACCTATCGCAGAACATAAATACAGTATCATATAATGTCCTACATAAATACCATGTTGTATTCTACATAAGTGTCATATCATACTCTGCATATGTGTCATGTCATATTCTACATAAGTGTTATGTCATAACTCATGTGAAATGCCACATACAGGGTTAAGAAAAATGTCCAATACATGAATTAAATATAGAGGTTTCCCAACACATGAGATAAATGTATAATTGTCCAACACGAGGACTGAAATGGATTATAGTCCAACACGAGGACTTCTATGGATTATAGTCCAACACGAGGACTGTGCAACTGAGCAAGTATTACTAATATACAAGGTAAAATCTACTTATACAAATTTCACACTCAACTTGGTGTGTGATTCTAAACTGGTATTCAAGGTCATCTATCATGCCTAGATACTTAGCAAAACTGAGAACTAAAGTCAGATGATCGAGGCAAACACTCGAACGAGTGAAATGTTCAGCAAAAACAAATAGGGAAATATAATCTGTGTGGCGGTCGACCGCAGGGGTCACTCCGGTCGACCGCGCACAGCGCCAAACAGCACTGAGATTCAAACTATGCGGCGGTCGACCGCAGAGGTCACTCCGGTTGACCACGCCCAGAGCAAAAACTTCTCTGCTCAGCTGGACGACCCGTGGTCGACCGCTATGCCCAGTGCGGTCGACCGCGAAGCATACAGAAGCCCAGATCTGGGTTTCTGTCAGCTTCGAAACCTTAAATTTTTTGATGATTTCTTAAGATATTGATTTCTAGTATGTTATTTTGCAGGAAACAACAAATTTAAACATTTAAAATCTATCACAAAGATCCGAAACATATGTACATGATTTAGATGTTTTTAAAACAGTGAAAACAAGATTTTACTTTTGCTAAAAAAATGTTTTCAGATCTAGATCTTATAATAAAAGCTTTAAAAATCTGAAATACTTGATTCTCACATCTTATGCCATAATGATCTACCATATTTACATAAAATACAATTTTTGGCCTAATAAAACCAGATTAAAAACCTAAATAAAGCATGAAAAACAAAGAGGGTGAAGTTGGGCGAGATGTTACTCGCCTCTAGTGAGAAATGAGCCCTGGATCTGTAGGAGAACGATTTCCTTCGCTAAATCCCACCAAAAATCCGTTGTAAAACCTTCTAAGCTCCTCCCAAATCACCAAGAAAAGAGAATTAGGGTTTGAGGGGAGAGAGAGGGGGCTAGGGTTTTTGATTTCAGATGAAAAGAGGCTCTCTTAGGTTCATTAGTATATATACTAACCCCATAACCCGACCCGAAACCCGTTAAGACCCAAACCCAGGAAAACTCTCTGCCTGTTAAGCGGTCGACCACCACGCCCAGTGCGGTCGACCGCACAGCAGGAAAAAAAGATTTCCTAAGTGCGAAAATGGTGTGCGGTCGACCAACGCCTCCACTGCGGTCGACCGCTCAGAAGAAAAGTGCCATCCTAGACTTATTTAACACATGATGCTCAAACCACTCA
>BQKN01064193.1:121793-225279 GCA_022839385.1 Asparagus kiusianus
CTTGTTTATGTTTATATCACCCTTAGTTTATATATCCTTGCATATATTTCATCATATAGGATATATCACTTTGTGTATATTGCATATTCTTGCCCATAATAGATTGTATACCTATCTTGTAAGAATATAGTTGTTAATTATTTTTAATTGGCATATAATCGGATTAGATTAGCATAAGACCCTAATCACCCCCCCCCCTCTAGGGTCTAACACCTCTAACATATTTATATATATGTTTATAAACCTCTCTCAAAAGTTTATGATTTTTGTTTTTGGAGTTGATTTATTATTTTTAATTGATTTTACAAAACCGGATACGCAGATTTTCAGATTTCAGAAACTCTCAGTTTTCATGGTCGACTGCAACAGTCGACCGTGCTACAGTGTGGTCGACCACCACGATCGACCGTCTATAGTCCAGGAGTAGTTTTATAGTTTTTTTTTCTCGTGGTCGACCTCTACGGTCGACCGTTAATGTTACCGTTGCACAGTAACAGTAACTTGCCGATTCTTGTCTTTTAGTGGTTTTTTAGGGTTTTTGGGGTTGTTTTCTTCTACCCTATATATACCTCATTGCATTTATCATTTCATACACTGTGAGAGTGTTTTAAACAAGTTTAAGAAAGTTTTAACAATGGTTTAAGTTTTGGTTTAAGTTTGTTTAGGAAGCTTTTAAGCAATTAAGAGTTTGATTTTGTGAAATCAATGTCACAAGAGCTTGAGGAGATCATCTATTGGTGTTTGAGCATCCAACTACTCTTCCTCTATCTCTTGATCCATTGAGAAGTTTTCTATACTCTATTTCTAGCTTTTTTTATATATTTGTTTATCATTATTATTAAGCTAGAATTATATTGAGTTTAGTTTTGATTTATATCTCTTTGTTCACACACAACCCTTGAGAGCTTATTATATTTACATTCATAGTATATTTGGGTTGTGGGTTTGTGACATAAAGTGTGAGCTTAATTGAGTTCTCGTTTATTGTAGAAAACAAATCATTTGTTGTATTGTGAGCCTATTTGTGAAGATCACTTGGTAATACACTTGTACACCGAGAGAAGTGTGTGGTGACAGACGGGGTCATCCCAAGAGGAGTGAGGTCGGTGGTAATACCTAGAGGTCGGTTGTAATTTCTAATACTTGAGAGAGATACGAGCTAGAGGCCAACACTTAGAGGGTGTAAAGTATGATTACTAGAGTATGAGATTGTAGAGTTTTCGGTTAGCTAGAAAACCGTATTGTGAGGTGTAAATATTTTTCGGGTAAGCGTAGAAAACCCGGTGTGACAGTGGATTTCTCCCCGGGAGTGGGGAGTGGAGACGTAGGATGAAAGATCCAAGCTCCGTGATCATCTTTGTGTGTTTGTGATTGCCTTGGTGTCTCACTTGTGCTTATTGTTTATTTCATTATTTTCGCCATTATCTATTGCTCATAGTGACCACTATCTTGCTTGTGTTTATATTACCCTTAGTTTCATATCCTCGCATATATATCTCATAATATATATCATTGTTAGGGTATTGTTATTTGTTCATATTGCATATTCTTGCTCATAACATATTGTATATCTATCTTTCAAGAATAATATTTGAATTAGTTTTAAATAGGCATAAAAGCGGATTAGATTAGCATAAGACCCTAATCACCCCCCTCTGTGGTCTAACAAGAATATTCTCTTCTATTTGAAAAGTGTTGACATGATTTTCTTAAAAAATATATACACATAGTAACAATAGTATATACTTCAGTGCAACTCAAACATTAGCTAGAAGCTATTTAGAGTGAAGTCTTTTCTATGCTAGAATGGTGATATAGTGATTACACAGTCTAAAAGTCAAAGAAAAAATTTCTACAAAGAAAAAGTAATTTAATATGTCAAATTAAGAACTAACTTATAAAATATACATGGACAGTGTAAATAGCTATAGAAAGTAAGATATATATCATCATAAAAATTTCATAGTGAGTGACCAACTACAATCATCCTAATTTAAACATAAATAATTGTTATTATAGTTACTAATTCGATACACGTAACTATGGAATAAATCTCCAGTAAAAATAGGAATTGAGAATATATTATGCTGTAAGTAAATAAATAAATATTATTAGAGCTCCTCTTTATATTGATTTAAAAGTAATAATTTAAATTATTAAGCATCAAATGTTAGCTCATGTGAGAAAGTAAAGTAATCTATGATCTATATATGTATATAGTCAATCAATCAAACGTATTAAAATTATAATAACCACAGTCAAAATTATGTGGTGGGTTCACATTAAATATAATTTGTAAAAAATGGTACATTAAAGTAAAATTTTTTTTTAACCACTACATAGATTGTCTAAAAAATTTTGTAAATATAAACTATACTGTCTAGGAATAGTGATGTGCACACTTAACTATAGTCTAATAATCTTAAAAACAACTTATTCTTCAATATCATCATTAATTGATGTATATGTACATTACACTAAAAACACAATAAAAATTTAGAAAACTATAAAATAAAAAACCCTAAAAGTTAAAAAAACACTCTAAATTTATAATTTATTAATACACAAAACTATAAAACATTACGTTGAAATCAAGAAATTACAAAAATAATCAATAAAAATTTTCAAACTTTGCAGGAGTAATTTGCAATGTACTAAACTTTAAGGGTATTTTTATAAATTTTAAATTTAATAGATTTTTAATTAGTTATGTTCTTTTCAAAAAAGTTATGAGTAATATTTACAATGAAAAGTTTTTCCTAAATCTATACTTTTAAAAGGTGTATGATAATTTTTTCAAAATTTTAATTTTCTAGGGGTTGTTAGTATTTTGCATATTTATTTTAGTGTCTATAGTTATAAATTCTCATGGAGTTTTTTTGTAAATTATGAATTTTAAGGACATTTGTAATTTTTTTAAACTTATAGGTATTTTCTACAGATTGTAAATTGTTTATAGACTATTAATACTTCCTATGTTTTCAATTTACTAATGAATTTAAAAATTTTAGTGTGTTTTTTAAATTTTAAATGTTTGTTTGTAATTTTTAAAAATTTAAGGGTGTTTTTTTGAAATTATAAATTATGTAGGGAATATTATAATTCCTATATTTTTAATGTATTGTTAGGTCAGAAATTATCAGGATTTTTATAAATTTGATAATTTTAAGTGTTTTATTTTGTAATTTGTAAAAAGTTCAGAGTGTGTATTGTAAATTCTATAAATTTTTAGGGGTTGTTTGTGTTATTTATAGGTTTTTAGTATATTTATAAGTTTTATATTTTTAAGGTGTTTTTTATAAATTTTAAATTTTTAGGAGTGTTTTTATAATTTTTAAAACTTACACGATATTTTCTCCAAAGTCAAATAACTTTCATTTTCTGGTTAGCATATATTTTTTAGATTTCTCACTGAATTTAGATAAGTAAAATTTATAATTTTCAAGATGCTTTAATAAAATTTTGAATTTATAAGGGTGTTTTTATAATTTAAAAATTTTGGATAATATTTTTTACAAAGTTCAAAAAATTTTAGGTGTTGGTTAGCATATTTCTTTTAGATTTCTCCACAAACTGAAATAAGTAAATGATTTGAACTATATGAAACGTATCTATTTTATTCAATAACATGTTAAGTCTCATTATGAATAGAATAAATCTTTTTGTTACCAATTCAAAGAAGATAAGATAATTAGAATAGATTAGGATAATAATGTAATATTTAAATAAATCTAAGTGTAATATTGGTCATAAAAAGATCTCACCGAACTCGTACTTTTAAATGGAGTATGATATGATATGATATGATTCCTACATATCAAGTAGTCCTAAAAATAGTCCACCAAAAGTATCAAGTCTCCGGATCTAAATGTTTCAATCCCCAAAATGATGGTTAGAAATGTTTCGAAGTGTTTACATCAAACTTTTCTATTTCTCAGTTTGTCTTTCCCCAAAATGATGGTTTGAAATGTTTCGAAGTGTTTATACCAACATCAAACCTTTGTACTCCTCAATTTGTCTTTCTTTGTTGGCTTCAAAACATATATATCATCATGCAATTTTTGTCACCCATTTTTTTAACATAATTTCATTTATCAATTAATTGATATATCCCTAACCACATCCAACTTTTCTAAGAACTATCAATTTTTCATTTTACCCACACCATATTCTCTTTTTTGTACATAACAATTAGCATATTCTTCATGGGCTTTTGCCTATTAACCGAAAGTTTTACCCCCAATTATTTTAGAACTCACCCACATTCATAAACACTCGTACACCCAAAATATTCCAGCTAATTATTTTTAGACATAAGTTATACAATGTCCCCTAACTTTTTTTTTGGTAACAAGGGAAAACCTGGTTAGCTAGCTCAACTATAACTCTTTTGGAGTCCGCCAGTGACCCTGGTTTGAGTCCACCAACCATCACACTTGCAAGGGGCATTCGTCAACATGTCAGGGGCCCATCCCCATGTGACTGGGCGAGCAGCATTTTTGCAGCAAGGGGCATTCGCCTGAAGATCTGGGGCCCTTCCCCATGTGACTTGGCGAGCAGGGATAGACTGATGAACTCGAACTAGGGACCTACAATGGGTTGAGTTGGTTGACCATCAAAACCCCCGGGTCTCCGCCCCCACCCTTAAAACCAAGGGAGACCAGGTGAATGCGGCTACGGGAGTCAAACCCCTGACCAACTGGGGAGATCTCCTCCCCCATGAAGGCGCTACCCAGGAGACCCACTTTCCTAAATTTCACTTTCTTTCCTTCTCCTGGTGAGCGACCATGCTCAGTCTATCGCATTTAACAAGCTGCATGAATCCTTTTCCCCATTAGAACTATATTAAGTGTCATCTTTTAATTACGTTAACGTGCTCTTTTGAAGCTTTTGCCAATTAAAACCAAAAAATCTACCCCCTACCCCACCCTAAAAAAATATTTTAATCCCCACCCACTTCCATAAACACCCATATACCCAAAATATTTCAAAATTGCTCTTTCCTAAACTGTATTATATTCCCTAATTTATATGGTAGTTTCCAAAAAAAATCTTAAATTCCAAAATTGATCTTTCCTCCCTTCTCTTTACGAATAATCATGCTCAGTCCTACAACATTTACTAGCCTTAGTGCTGGGGATACTACCCACCGGGGCTACGCAAAACCCCTAAAACAGTAGAAACGTGGTATAGAAAAAAGTACACCAAGTTTAACGAGATTCGGCAACTACCTACGTCCTCGGGAACCACACAATAAATTTCTTATTAATTAACAAGAAATTACAAAGCTTGAACCGATCTCAAACTGAGATCTCTCAATAAATACAAGTGTAATAGTGTAGCTATAGTGTTCCTCTTAAATACCCCTCTAATTCCCTTCACCCCTCTTTAATTTCCTTCTTAATATCTCCCCTCAAAATCACGATTGAGAGCTGGAGATGAAAAACGGAACAGAGAGAGGGAGAGAAAAAAGGGGATCCGCCGCCAAAGGGAGTTTCTTGAGATCGCGAGAGAGGAGCTACAGCGGGATGAGCTCTGGGTTTCCCTTTTATAGAGAAACCCTAGGGTTCGGCTGGAGATGGGCCATCACTAGCCTACACACACCTCGAACCCCGCCAGCTCGCCTTGAACTCGCCTGCAACACATGCCCTCGAGCTCGCTTGGGTGGTGTCCGCCTTCTCCAAACACTTGCCAGACAAGATCTCGCCTGCCTCGAGTGACCTCGCCTGATGAAATCTCGCTCGGATCTTGAGCTAGTGTGCTTCCATTCAACCTCACCCGGATCTTGAGCTAGTGTGCTTCCGTTCAACCTCGCCTGAATCGAGGTTTGATCTACACCCGATTTCAATAATCTCCCACTTGGAGATCAAACCGTCATCAGCAGGCTATCTCATCAAGCACCTCCTCCTGTGTGCCTCTGCCCTCATCACCTATATATGAAGGCCAACTGAAGTTGTGCACAACTCCAGTTTTTGAACGAACACCATCTTTGTTAACATGTCTGTTGGATTCTTACTTCCTGAAATCTTCTCCAGTTTTAACACGTCATCTTCCAACAGGGATCTGATGAAGTGGTATCGAAGCATAATATGCTTTGCTCTAGAATAAAATACGGAATTCTTAGCCAAGTGAATCGCACGCTGGTTATCGCTGTGCAGAACATTCTTCTCCTGTTTGAATCCCAGCTCTGTTAACAAACCCTGAAGCCCTATCATCTCTTTACTGGCTTCAGTCATTGTAACATACTTAGCTTCTGTAGTGGACAGAGTGATAATCTTCTGTATCTGTGACATCTAACTAATAGCTATAGTTTCGACAGTGAATACATAGCCGGTGGTGCTTCTTTGGTGATCGACTTCACCGCCAAAGTCTACATGTACGTACTCTTGCACTTCTACCTCTCCCTTACCAAAGTACAAACACTTTTATGTGATGCCTCGTAGATACCTCAGAATCCACTTGACTGCTTCCCAATAAGCTTTTCCTAGATTCGACCCAAACCTGCTGACCACTCCCACTGCATGGCCAATGTCTGGTCTCGTGCAGACCACTGCGTACATCAAACTTCCGATAGGTCAGGCGTAAGGGACCTTAGTCATACTCTCTTTCTCTTCTTCTGACTGAGGAGACTGATCCTTCGATAGGCGAAAATGGCTAGCCAGGGGTGTGCTCACTGGTTTGGCGTCACCCATGTTGAATCTCTGCAAAACACAGTTAATGTACTCCGTCTGAGGTAACTGCAAGAACTATTTCTTCTTGTCTCTCGTGATTTGCATTCCAAGGATCTTCATCACTAGACCCAAGTCCTTCATGTCAAACTCCTTTAACAGCTGCTGTTTCAAACTCCTGATATCCTCCATATCTGAACCTGCAACCAACATATCATCAACATACAACAGTAGGATAATATAACTGGACTGATATCTTTTCAAGTAGCAACAAAGATCAGCGTTGCACTTCTGAAAATCTTCCTTGTGCATGAAGCCGTCAAACTTCTTGTACCACTGCTTTGGGGCTTGTTTCAGGCCATACAAGCTTTTCTTGAGTCTGCACATCAGGTTCTTTTTCTTTTCTTCTAAGAAACCTTCTAGGTGGTGCATGTATATCTCCTCTTCTAGATCTCCATGAAGAAATGTCATCTTCACGTCCAACTGTTCGAGATAAAGATCTTCAATTGCTATAATACTCATCACTGTCCTGATAGTATTTAGCTTTACCACGGGAGCGAAATATCGGTGTAGTCAATTCCTTCCTTCTGCTGGAATCCTTTGATAACTAGTCGGGCTTTATATCTTCTAGAACTATCCTGCTCCTCTTTCACCCGGTACATCCATTTGTTGTGGAGTGCTTTCTTACCGTGGGTAACTCAGCTAGTTCCCACGTCTGGTTTGAAATGAGAGACTTTATCTCATCTTTCATGGTAAGCTCCCACTTGCTCGCATCTCCACTCTAACAAGCTTAATCAAAGCTTTCAGGCTCCCCCACCATCTGTCAGCAACAGATAGTTCATGTATCCCTTGTTAGGTACAGGAGGACGAGAAGTTCTTCTCAATATCGGAGCTAGTGCGTCAGGCTCCTGCACACCTTCTTGTCCAACAGGCTCTTCTGCCTGAGGACCCTCTGCATTGGGTTCTTTTGAGAGGTTACCTAGGACAACATCTGTATCTATAAATATTGACTCACTCTCTGAGTCATCTGTCTTGTGCATGTCCTTATACATCACCTTCTCATTGAATATCACATCTCTGCTCCTGATCACCTTCTTATTTTTATTATCCTAAATGCGGTAGCCGAACTCATCTTTACCATAGCCGATGAAAGTGTATTTCTTTGACTTGGGATCAAGCTTATTCCTGCCTTGATCACTAATATGCATGTAAGCCACACAACGAAAAACTTTGAGATGTGAGAGTTTTACCTCCTTTCCACACCATACCTCCTCTGGTATTCTGTGCTCCAATGGAACCGATGGACCTCGGATGATCAAGTAAGCTACTGTGTTGATCGCTTCTACCCAGAACTATTTCGGTAGACCTGACTGTACCCGAATGCTTCTGGCTCTCTTTGTCAACGTTCAGTTCATCCGCTCAGCTACACCATTTTGCTGAAGCGTGCCGGGTACAATTCTCTCCATTCTGATCCCGTGCTCATAGTAGAACTTCTTGAAACTGATGTCTTCATACTCACCACCATTGTCAGTCTTGAACTTCTTTATTCTCAGACTGGTCTCATTCTTGACCATGGCTTTCCATCTCCTGAAAGCCTCAAATACTTTTGACTTATACTTCAGAAAGTAGACCCATACTTTCCGAGAGTGATCATCGATAAAAGTCATAAAGTAGTGTTTTCCACTAATAGACGCGGTGATGGTTGGTCTCCAAGCATCTGAGTGAACGAGCTCTAGCTTTTCTTTCCTAGGGGTTCTGCCACTTGTCTGAAAGCTAACTCTCTTCTGCTTTCTAAGTATGCATTCTTCACACATATCCATCTCCACTGACTGCAGTCCTGGGAGTTTTTCCTTTGTGTGCATGATTTTCATCCCCTTCTCACTCATATGACCGAGTCTCTAGTGCCACAGCTTTGAAGTCTCATTGCATGCTGCAACTGAGATCAAACAACATGCACCTGCTATCATATATAGGGTACCAGTCTTCTTACCTCGGCCAATCATCATTGCGCCCTTTGAGATCTTCCAATCACCTCCATAGAAGGTCGTAGTGTATCCTTCGCCAGCCAACTAGCCTACGGATATTAAGTTTTTTCTCAGGTCGGGAATATGTCTGATATCCTTCAACTCCCATACTAACCCGTTCAACTTAATTTTTACCACATCTTTGTCCATAATAGCACACGGTTGATCATCACCAACGTATACGTATCCAAGATTTCTGCAAATATACTTCTCAAAGAATTCTTTCTGAGAAGTAGAATGGAACAACACTCCTGAATCTAACACCCAATATTCCTCCTTGCTCTCCAAAGAGCATATCAATGCGTCGTCTCCTCTTGAGGTGGAAGTGACATTCACCTCTGCCTTCATTTCCTTCTCCTTCTGTGCACTCTTGCACTGATTCTTGTAATGCCCGATCTTTCTATAATTGCAACACTCGATGGCCTTCGAGCTGTTGCTTGGATTCCTTAACTTGGACCTCCTGTCCTTTGATCTATCTCTGTAGTTTGATTTGTCTCGTCCATTCTCTCTGGTAGAATTTCTACCTCTTGACTCTGTATGTAATACTGAAGAGGTTGTAACTTCACCCGACTCTCTCCGTCGGATCTCCTCACTGAGAACCAGATCACGAACGTCATCGAACTTCAACTTGGTGCTTCCTGACAAGCTACTCACAGCTGTGACTGTAGTGTTCCAACTCTCTGGTAGGGAAGACAAAAGTATCAACGTCAGAACTTCCTCATCAAACTCAATTTCAACTGAACTCAATTGGGTTGTGACAGTGTTGAGTTCATTGAGGTGTTGTGCTACTGACGCGCCTTCTGCCATTCTCAGATTGAATAACCGCCGTATTAATTGAACTTTATTCACGGCTGATGGCTTCTCATATATAATTGAGAGAGCTGCCATAAGACCCACCGTGGTCTTCTCCTTCGCTATGTTGAACGTAACATTGTGAGTCAACGTCAATCTGATAACTCCGAGGGCTTGTCTGTCTAGGAGGTTCCACTCATCTACCTTCATAGAATCTGGCTTCTTCCCTGATAGTAGTTGAGACAGATTTTTATGATACAGAAAATCCTCTATCTGTATTTTCCAGAATCCAAATTCTGTTCCATCAAATTTCTCAAGTCTCATTTTTTTTATTTGCGGCCATTGCTCCCACTTGAATCTGACTTCCTCCAGATCGTTTCATGCTCTGATACTAGTTGTTGGGAATACTACCCACCGGGGCTACGCAAAACCCCTAAAATAGCAGAAACTCGATATAGAGAAATGCACACCAAGTTTAACGAGGTACGGTAACTGCCTACGTCCTCGGGAGCCACATAGTAAATTTTTTATTAATTAACAAGAAATTACAAAGCTTAAGCCGATCTCAAACTGAGATCTCTCAGTAAATATAAGTGTAATAGTGTAGCTATTGTAGGCGTCTAAAAATGCCTATAGGTATGAATGTCACTATCTAAGTCAGAGGAGATCATCCAAAGCCAAAAGAAGCAAAGTGAGTGTCTCATTAATAGAAATTGTAGAGATTTTTTCTAGCTTTTCAACGTATCTTGGATCACCTCATTTCGAGATCGGACGAGGGAGTTAGAGCTAAAATACTCGAGACAACACAAACTGCCTCGGATGTGCGCGACAAGGTACACTGACGCGTATAGGCGCGGTAGTGGAAGGTGACGTACAAGTAAAAAGAGTGACAGGCCTATGGGAGGTTTTAGATCTCTTCTCTATCTTTCCAATGCATCTTGGATCACCTCATTCCGATATCAGACGAGGGAGTTAGAGCCAAAATACCCGAGACAACGCAAACTGCCTCGGAGGTGCATGACAAGGTACACTGACGCGCATAGGCACGGTAGTGGAAGGTGACACACATGTAAATAGAGTGATGTGCCTATGGTAGATTGTAGATCTCTTCGTTAGCTTTCAAATGTATCTTGGATCACCTCATTCCGATATCGAACGAGGGAGTTAGAGCCAAAATACTCGAAACAACGCAAACTGCCTCGGAGGTGCGTGATAAGGTACACTGACACGCATAGGCGCGGAAGTGGAAGGTGACGTACAAGTAAACAGAGTGATCACCTATGGGAGGTTGTAGATCTCTTTGCTAGCTTTCCAACGCATCTTGGATCATCTCATTCTGATATCGGACGAGGGAGTTAGAGCCAAAATACCGGAGACAACGCAAACTGCCTCGGAGGTGCGCGACAAGGTACACTAACGCGCATAGGCACGACAGTGAAAGGTGACGTGCAAGTAAACAGAGTGATGTGCTAATGGGAGGTTGTAGATCTATTTGCTAGCTTTCCAATGCATCTTGGATCACCTCATTCCGATATCGGACGAGGGAGTTAGAGTCAAAATACTCGAGATAACGCAAACTGCCTCGAAGGTGCGCGACAGTGGTAACTACCATGGTAATGCACGACAGTTTAAGCCATGATATGATCCAAATATGAAATGCTCAAAAGACAAAAGTTGTAGATCTCTTCTTTAGCTTTCCAACACATCTTGGATCACCTTATTTCGATATCGAACGAAGAAGTTAAAGCTAAAATACTTGAGAGGTGCGCGGCAGTGGTAACTACCGCGGCAATGCGCGTCACCGTTCACTGCCGCGCACACTGAGAAGCTGAACACGTTATTTTTGATAGTTTTCTCAAATTTTGTGTGGCCCACATGGCTTATTAACTACTAGGGATCACTTATGAATGTGAGAGAAGGAGTTACAAGCAAAACCATGCCCACTACCCACGAAAATCGTGGTATTTAAGGATTTTAAAAGTCATGGGATGGCGGTTACAAACTAAGTGGTAACCTCTCCTTTAGCCGCGTCACCCCCGGCTGCCGTGCCCAAAAGGGCACTTCTTCAGCCGTGTCACTCCTAGCTGCCGCGCCCAAAGGAAGTGTTGTTGGTCAGTTATTTTACCCCCATTTTAATAATTATATATTTATATCCCTATAAATACATTCCTACACACGGGAGCCAAGGGGAGGGCAGATCCAAGGCAATTAGAGCATAAAGGCTTGAGCTTTTGATGATTTTGAGCAAGAGAGAGAGTCTTTATCTTTCAAAAACACTTTTAAGAAGCTTTTGGTGATTCTTAGAGATCTAAGCTCAGACTTGATCTTTAAAAGAGTGAACATCTTACACCGATAAGATATTCGCTTAAGGTTCTTATTTCGATAAATGAAAAAGAATATTCAAAGCCTTCACGGTTCAATTAGAATCTTGTGAATCGGCGGTCCACGGGCTAACGCACCCCCAGCACAGGCAAAGATCCCGCGTAAGTAGTGATTCAAACAATGATCCTGCGTTTGTTTCTAAGGAGCTTGTAATTTGATTTTTGTTGTAAAGAGTAGTTTTACAAAGTACGAATCTCACTCTTTTATATTCATTGTGATCGATAAACAGTTATAATGAATTCTACAACAGAACTTGTTCCTGACGCAAACAAACTGGCGATCACAGTGGGAGCCAACGGTCTCGTTACCGAGACCGTCGTGTCGTAGTCGATCAAGATACCGGTTGAATCCACGGTCGAGTACGAGTTCGACCAAATCAAGTTTGAGGAATATCTCTCATTATCCTCTTCAAGATCTTCATTGTCTCACAAGTACAAGAGGATCTCACCATTGAAGAAGGCTTACATGCCAAAGAAAGCCCAAGGTGAAGACTCTCACTCAATCATTACCGAGGCCTCTCCTCGCAATATTATCCCGACGACCCCCAAAGCCGGAAGCTCTGCTCATGACGATTCCACCCCAATTAAGGAGTCGTTCGGTCGAAGTTCGCCAACACTAACGGAGAGGGCTCGTCAGAGACAACGTCGTGTCACGCTCATCAATTGGCTAAGGCCTTGGAACAAACCGATGGAGTTTGTTACTATGCGGACTTAGAATTGAGGAAACATCAAGTGGTTCAGTCGCCTCAACGTCAAACCACTCACATCTCTACACAACTAACGATGGAGGAATGGACTCTCGTCAAAAGGGATCGTTCGACCCTCAAAGAACGCATACAAAAGCATCGTGCAAACACCGCTCGTGCCCGTGCTCTCTTGCAACAAAGGCGAGAAGAGAAGAAGGAAATGGTGTCTGAAAAATCACCAAGAACCAGCCAAGTGTGGATCCCCAAATCCAAACTCGTACAAAAATTGGATCAGCAGGATCCATCCTTCCACCGCGGCACAATCTTTATTCGTGACAGCGTCTACTGTCGTGGCACAACCTTTAACAGTGGTCGCGTCCACTGCCATGGCACAACCTTTAACCGTGGTCGCGTCCACTGCCATGGCACAACCTTTAACCGCGGCAGCGTCTACTGCCGCGGCACACCTTTTAACCACGGCAATCACCCTGCCGTGCCCAAAGAGAAGCTTCCAAAGCCTTCCCTTTGGCTCCATCGACGTCCGTTCCTGTCCCGTCTACTGCAACCCTATCTGTTATTTCACTAGTGAAACCAGGGGTCAATCCTGACTTGTCAAAATCCTAAATCACCATGACGGATCGCCTTGGTACTTTGCACGAAGATCGAGGCAAAGCTCCAGTCAAAGAACGCTTGGGTTTGGTGAACAAATTCCAAGTGACTCTTCAGGTTAGGGGTCGTACGCATCCTCCCACCAACCCAAAGTAATCCAAAGTTAGGAAAATCTTGATTTCCACCCGCTTGGGGGTTCGTAACGAAACTCAGGAGCCCGTTAAGACTCCGCACCCGTAAGGGGGTGGTTCTAAATGTGCGACTCCTGACATAACATTGGATCGCTTAAGGGAGACAACAAGTTGTCCTGAGAATGCCAACAAGGATTTACATCCCCAGAAGAAGACATGTTCATCAAAAGACATTGTTATACCTGGGAGGTCATACCAACAGACGATAGGATTCTCCGATAATCATACCGATGAGTTGTACTATCAAGATGGGGGTGTGAACAAAACTTGAAAGAGGATTGTCAGAGAAATGAGCTCTTATTGTTCTTATACCCGACTCATTAGAGCAGTACTGTCGGAATATGACTACTCCAAACGAGAAGCCATCCCGCAAAGAGTCTCAGTGGTCCAGAGGCTTTTCACAGAAATGTCGAAGCCTAAGCCGAGACATTTTCGCAAGAGAAGATCAGCTATCCAAGATAACGAATTCCCTAAAGTCACCATCAATATGGTTGATAAAAGAAAGTCTAAGCGGCATTCAAGCGACTCAAATCCCGAATTTTCCCCGGGAGGAAAAGTTAATTCAAGAATTGCTCAACGGATGTCTCGACTCCAGTTAAGAGCCATCAGATGTAGAGACTATAAGAGAATGCATGAAAGAATATGCTCGGATGATGAACTCTCAAACACTTGTTCTGTGATTGCTTCAGATGATACAATATCTAGCATGGGGCAAGTCAGAGAAGTGTTCACAATCACTACTGATTAGTTTACTCAAATGCCTCAAGAAGCTCTAACTAAACGACGTGAAGAAATTAGAGCTGAGATGAAGATGGAAATGGAGTTGGCTATTCAACAAATGAGAGAATTACAAGCTCAACGGCTTCAACCTCCTGAGTCCAATCAGCGAGCTGAATCCAGCCACCACACTCAAAATGTTGCAAATGATAGTGATCCAGAAGTGGATGAAGTTATTTTTGCTGATGCACCTCCTAATAATAATAACGCTAGGGGTGGTTCAATGGATCCTCCCAATAACAATATTGGAGGTAATTCAATTGCATCTCTTAATAACATTGGGGGTGACCTAATTATTTCTTCTCAACATCACTCAAAGAGAGATGAAGATAAGGATAAGAAAATGCAAGACCTTAAAAACAAAGTCAATGCTTTGATGTCCGCTCAGGAAGTAAAGAAGAAGGGTATTCCGTGTCCCTATCTAAGAGAATGAGATTCAATACCGTACCCGACAAAATTCAATCTGATTAACTTCACACCGTTTAACGGGAAGGGCTCGTCTACTCCGCACTTGATTTATTTCAAGTTTCACTTGGGAGTGATCTCTGGAAACGAGGCTCTAGTGGTCCGGTCATTCGTTAGCACACTTCGTGAGGCCACCTTCGATTGGTACCGACGTCTCAAGCCCGGAAGCATCAATTGCTGGAATGATATGAAAAGTTTATTCCTCAGTAGTTTCTTCGATGACGACACCGAAGTGTCAATCGGAACCCTTCTGGATGAGAAACAAAAAGACGGAGAGTCAGTCACTAATTTTGTCAAGCGCTTTCGTAACAAGATAATGAATTGCAGAGATCCTGCCACAGAGGAATTCATCTTGCAGACATGCCACAATAATCTTTCTATCGATATCCTGGAAGTCCTGGGGGTCGTACCATCCAAAACTTGGAAAGATTTAAAACTACGTGGTGAACAGGCTAAACGCTTTCTTAAAAGAAAGAAATCTGAGAGAAATCAATCGACGACACCTGTAATCGCTGTGAATGCCAATCAAACGTCACAATCGCAACCACGGACTCCCGATCCGAAGCCTCAGAAGGAGTATTCTTTCGAAGATGATGAATTCCAGCTATCTTGAAATATCTCCTCGCCAACGACAAAATCGAGCTGCCACCTATTAAAAGTCAGGAGGAAGCCGACAAGACTTCGGATCCAAACTACTGTGCATACCACATAAGGATTCTTCATCCTACTAAGGTTTGCTTTGGCCTTAAAAACAAAATTCAAGCCTTAATTGACTCCGGCGTCATAACGGTAGAACAAGCCAAATGAGGACGCATGTAACTCCGAAGAGTATACGAGTGTAAACTGCTTCTCCATGTAACTCCGAAGAGTATACTAGTATAAACTACTTCTCCATGCACTCCAAAGGGTATACGAGTATAAACTATTTCCCGAACCTCCGACTGGTATAAGAGGTTAAAAACAACTTCCTTAAATTATGCGCTCCAATAATGTAACTAAATGTGATTGGACTCAGGTTCACCTAAAAGCTGGGGGTGGATACGAGGTTATCATGGTTGAATACTAAGGCAGAAACCAAGACATGATTCTGTATCAAGAACAGCAACATTGCTTATAAACGAGAGGTTCCTGAAAAAGTACTATCCTTAGTACATTCAGGGTAACCTATTTAACGGGAAGTTCCTGGAGAATGCTATATATAATATTTTCAAGGATAACCCGAAACTAATTAATTATTCAAGGTAAAAACCAACCATCCGAATAATCCACTCTTGATAAAAATGATTAAGAACCCCCCGCTGTGGCTATTTAATCATGTCCAAAATGATTAAAACCCTCCCACTGTGATTTTCAGAGCACTCTTTCATTGAGATGAGATTCAATAACTTCATCAAGTCGATCTTCCCTCACAAAACTCTAAAATCCTTTAAGAATGAAGCATGTCCCATTTGCTTTTCTCTCATCCGATTCTTGGTTGGTCTCAATCGTCGAGATCAATTTTGCCAACTCCCACTGTGACTTTCCAAGCACTTTTTTGTTGAGATGAGATTCAATGACCTCATCAGGTCAGTCTTTCCTTACGAAACTCCCACAGTCTAATTGTGGAGTGCTTGATGATTCACAGTCTTCCTCCATAAAATCCCTCACTGATCAAATTAACTGACGGTGGGACCACCAAAATGCTTCGTGGTTAAATCCAACCAAACTCCCACTGTGTCCAAACCTTTAACACTCCCACTGTTGAGCTCTGACACAACATCCAAAATTTCAATCCATGATAATTAGCAATCCCCATTTGATCAAACCTTTAAACAGTTAGGACCAAAGCCAAAATCCCCTCTCGATTCCTTCCATGAATGAGAGGTCCAAAAATTAAATGATCAAACCTTTAAACAGGTAGGATCGTCCCAAAGTCCCATTTAGTCAAACATTTAAATAGTTAGGACCAAAGCCAAAATCCCCTCTTGATTCCTTTCATGAATGAGAGGTCTACAAATTGAACAATCAAACCTTTAAACAGGTTGGATCGTCCCAAAGTCCCATTTGGTCAAACCTTTAAACAGTTAGGACCAAAGACAAAATCCCCTCTCGATTCCTTCCATGAATGAGAGGTCCACAAATTGAACGATCAAACCTTTAAATAGGTAGGATCATCCCAAAGTCTTTTTTGGTCAAACCTTTAAACAGTTAGAACCAAAACCAAAATCCCCTCTCGATTCCTTCCATAAACGAGAGGTCCACACAAATTGAACGATCAAACCTTTAAACAGTTAGGATCGTCTCAAACTCTTATTAGGTCAAACCTTTAAATAGTTAGGAGCACAACCAAAATTCCCACTCGACTCGTTCCATGAACGAGAGGTCCACTCAAATTGAGCGATCAAACCTTTAAACAGTTAGGATCTTCTTAAATTCCTTTCGGTCAAACCTTTAAACAGTTAGGACTAAAGCCAAAATCCCCTCTTGATTCGTTCCATGAACGAGAGGTCCACAAATTGAACGATCAAATCTTTAAACGATTAGGATCGTCTCAAACCCCCACTCGGTCAAACTTTTAAATAGTTAGGACCAAAATCGGAATCACCTCTCGATAAATGAAAGGTTTCCACACATTCTCCTCTCAGCCAAACCTTTAAACAGTTAGGGCCGAAGTTAGAATTTCGTCTCGATAAACGAGAAATTCACCTTCAGTTTGGGTAATCAAACCTTCCAACTGTTAGGGTTATCAAAATCTTTCAGATTCTCGGAGTGAAGATCTCACTCTTAGTTTCGCCTTTTCGGATTCTCAAAGTGAAGATCCCACTTTGAGTTTCTTTTACAGCAGGAGATAGAATATAAAATTCTTCCTTCCAGCATCAGGTTCATCTCTACCAATAAAAAAGAGATCAAGAGATAGAATATAAAATTCTTCCTCTCCATCTTTGGGTTCATCTCTACCAACAAAAAAGAGACCAGGAGATAGAATATAAAATTCTTCCTCTCAAGTGTCAGGTTCATCTTTTCACTAAAAAGACGTAATCCATCAACATTTCCAAATCCATGTTTGACCCATTGGGGACTTTATCTCGAACCCTTATTAGAGATAAGCCTACGCCTAACACGCGTTGCAGGGTGGTCCGTTCCCGCGAAAACGACCAAGCCTATGTATTCAATATCATAGCACCAAGTCTAAGAGATTTTACTATTTTAGCATAACGTTACATGTAGAACAGACTTAAACAATCTGCATGCTAACCCGATTCAAACGGTAGTCGGTAAAGGCTCATCAAACCCGTTGATGGCTGAGGGTTTGCCAAAAATCCTATAAATGCGATAATTACTAACGCACTAACTTCATTAGTTAGTCTCGTGACTTGAGTATATGACAAACTCAGGATAAAATCCATACCTGCAGATGAACCGACCTGAACAATTTGTCCTGCAGCCTCGACACTCAGGACCGCTATGCTCCAACGCATTAAAAGCTTAAACTGTGTAGACTCCAGTAAACGAACGAGGATAAACTATGTTAACGCCTGTCAACACGTCAATGATTTTCTCCAAAATAAGGCTAAGAAAAAAAATTCAATTTAAGAGATGATCTCAAGGGATTCAATTGTGATAAAGATATGATTCTCGATGAAGACAATCAGTTCAACATCAGTTCAGCGACAAGAGCTAATTCACAAATCAAAACATCAGTTTTAGTTCAATATTTTGACAAAGGTCAAGCGATAAACACATCACCAGAAGAATTTTAGCTATTCTACAAAGCACTGAGTAGACTAAAAGACGAAGAAGTCAAGAGTTGAAGCCGTTCACAGGTCCTTCAACACAATCTCCTTAACTAAATACTGAAATGATTATAAATAAGACCTTTCTTATCCAAAGTATCCCAAACTCCTCTATAAAAGAATGAGTCTGAGATACTTTGGAGGGGGTATTTATAGGCGTCTAAAAATGCCTATAGGTATGAATGTTACTATCTAAGTCAGAGGAGATCATCCAAAGCCAAAAGAAGCAAAGTGAGTATCTTGCTAATGGGAAGTTGTAGAGATCTTTGCTAGCTTTCCAACGCATCTTGGATCACCTTATTTCGAGATCGGGTTAGGGAGTTGGAGCTAAAATACTCGAGACAATGAAAACTACCTCGGAGGTACGCGACAAGGTACACTGACGCGCATAGGCGCGATAGTGGAAGGTGACACGCAGGCAAACAGAGTGACTTGCCTATGGCAGGTTGTAGATATCTTCGTTATCTTTTCAACGCATCTTGGATTACGTTATTCCGATATCGGAAGAGGGAGTTAGAGCCAAAATACTCGAGACAACACAAACTGCCTCGGAGGTGCGCGACAAGGAACACTGACGCGCATAGGTATGGTAGTGGAAGGTGATGCACAAGTAAACAGAGTGATGTGCCAATTAGAGTTGTAGATCTATTCTCTAGCTTTCCAACACATCTTGGATCACCTCATTCCGATATCAGACGAGGGACTTAGAGTCAAAATACCCGAGATAACGCAAACTGCCTCGAAGGTACGCGATAGTGGTAACTACCGTGGTAATGCACGACAATTTAAGCCATGATATGATCCAAATCTGAAATGCTCAAAAGACAAAAGTTGTAGATCTCTTCTTTAGATTTCCAACGCATCTTGGATTACCTTATTCCGACATCGAACAAAGAAGTTAGAGCTAAAATACCTGAGAGGTGCGTGGCAGTGGTAACTACCGTGGCAATGCGCGTCACCGTTCACTGCCGCGCACACTGAGAAGCTGAACACGTTATTTTTGATAGTTTTCTCAAATTTTGTGTGGCCCACATGGCTTATTAACTACTAGGGATCACTTATGAATGTGGGAGAAGCAGTTACAAGCAAAACCATGCCCACTACCCACGAAAATCGTGGTATTTAAGGATTTTAAAAGTCATGGGATGGCGGTTACAAACTGAGTGGTAACCGCTCCTTTAGCCGTGTCACCCCCGGCTGCCGCTCCCAAAAGGGCACTTCTTCAGCCGCGTCACCCCTGGCTGCCACGCCCAAAAGAAGTGTTGTTGGTCAGTTATTTTACCCCCATTTTAACAGTTATGCATTTATATCCCTATAAATACATTCCTATACACAGGAGCCAAGGGGAGGGCAGATCCAAGGCAATTAGAGCATGAAGGCTTGAGCTTTTGGTGATTTTGAGCAAGAGAGAGAGTCTTCATCTTTCAAAAACACTTTTAAGAAGCTTTTGGTGATTCCTAGATATCTAAGCTCAGACTTGATCTTTGGAAGAGTGAACATCTTACACCGATAAGATATTTGCTTAAGGTTCTTATTTCGATAAACAAAAAAGAACATTCAAAAACCTACACGGTTCAATCAGAATCTTGTGAATCGACGGTCCATGGGCTAACGCACCCCCGGCACATGCAAAGATCCAGCGCAAGCAGCAATCCAAACAACGATCATGCGTTTGTTTCTAAGGAGCTTGTAATTTGATTTTTGTTGTAAAGAATAGTTTTACAAAGTACAAATCTTACTCTTTTGTATTCATTGTAATCGATAAACAGTTATAATAAATTCTACAACAGAACTTGTTCCTGACGCAAACAGCTATAGTGTTCCTCTTAAATACCCCTCTAATTCCCTTCACCCCCTCTTTAATTTCCTTCTTAATGTCTCCATTCAAAATCACGATTAAGAGCTGGAGATGAAAAACGAAACAGAGAGAGGGAGAGAAAAAAGGGGATCCGCCGCCAAAGGGGGTTTCTTAAGATCGAGAGGAGCTAGAGCGGGATGAGCTCTGGGTTTCCTTTTTATAGGGAAACCCTAGGGTTCGGCTAGCGACAGACTGTCGCCAACCCACACACACCTCGAACCCCGCCAGCTCGCCCTGAACTCGCCTGCAACACATGCCCTTGAGCTCGCCTGGGTGGAGTCCGCCTGCACTAAAAACTCGCCAGACAAGATCTCGCTTGACAAAAATCTCGCCTGCCTCGAGCGACCTCGCCTGATGAAATCTCACCCGGATCTCAAGCTCATCTGCTTCTGTTCAACCTCGCCTGAATCGAGGTTTGATCTACACCCGATTTCAACACTTAGCCGAAGAAATTTTTTTTGGGTTGCCCCCCCCCCCCCCCCCCCCCCCCCCCCCCCAATGCGCACACACCCAAACACAGACCCACCTCAAGTCGGTTTACTTTTCTTCATCATTTAATCTCTCATTATCTTTCCTCCGTTACCTCGCCCTCTCCTCCTCAAAAATCTCTCCCCATTAATTTTTCTTTGCATAAAGCACATTTAACTTTCCCCATTAATTGTTTCCTTCTAACAATATAATTGTTAAGATATCTCCATTTAACAACAGTTCATGTACTCTGCCTTTTGAAAATACTTTCTCAAAAAAAAAACTGTCTTTTACCCTGTTTTAGTGAATATGCTATTTTCATTTTTCTGGGATATAAAACAACCTTGATCATGGAATAACTGGAAATGGAACGAAAAAGAATTTTGACAATAGGAATAACTGGTAACATTAAAAAAGAACTAGTGACACCACGCGTCATCGAGACCGAAAAGTAGTTTCTGTGATCGATTTTCTGATGATGAGAGATTTGATAGATTCCTTTATCTATTAGTTTAAAAGCATCTCTATGTTTTAGTTAGCTAAATAGCAGACATGTTCAAAAGCCTAAATAGTTTTCTAAATCAAAAATGGTCAAAGTGTTAGTGAACCCGTTAAGCCAAAAATTCATAAGCCCTAACAACTGTAGAGATTAGAAATGTTAGATCTCTGACATCTATAGGGACTGGCCAAGCAATGAGGAATAGGATTTTGCACACTGTTAGTCAACCTTAAGATTTTTTTTTCAATAGATACTTTCAGGCAAGTACCAACTTGCTATTTCCCTGCCTTTGATTCCTTTCATACTTTTTTAAGTCTTGATATTAAATGTATTTTGATCCATTATGATAATTTATATTCTCCTTTTTGATATATGACCTTGCTCATATTGGTATTTTGATGTTTAGGACCTTGCTCATATCGGCCTTGCTCATATCGGCCTTATTAACTCTAAAAATTATGTGGAAATTCAATGAAGTTTTATTTGTTAATTTATGATGGTTATATATTTCATAATTCGTTTCCCATGAAAATAGTGGATTTTTACAATGTTTCGAGAAGTTGTATTAAAACCCTAGTTAGTAAAAAAAAATCTTGTTTTCGCAAAACCATGATCCATGATATAACCTTGATGCATGATAGATTCGTGAGCTCATATTAAAAAGGTACATGAAAATATCCCTAAGAATAGTAGGATAAAGAGGAATTTGTTAAAATCTGCCAAAATCTAGATTTTAGATGTTTGGTTGTGAGATTTAGCCGTCTGGTTCAAAACTCAGATGTTTGGGTTAAAAATTAGGTGTATATGTATTATTGTTCGAACTTTTGGTCCTCTATCGTTTCTCAAATTTAGATGCTTGGTGCAGAACGTCACATGCCTGGTTCAAAATTTTAGACACCTGAAAACGTTCACAACCTGTATTTTTATGTTTTATGAGTTGTTTGACTCTGTAACTTTTCCGAATGACTTGTTTTGATGTTGAAACTTTGTGAATAGTTCTGCTAGTGAGATTAGAAAGCGTTCATGTGATTATTTGGTAATTTTGACCTTTTTCTTTCATATTTATCCGGTTGAACCAAAATTTGATGAAATACGATTCTCAAATTGGAACCTTCAGCTCAAACTCTATACGGAGTTATTACCACTATGAGATCAATGTTTTAATAATGTGGGCAATATGCTATGATTATTCTTAAGATAATGGTTCAATTGTGGATGATATTAACCATATCCTTGTGGATTACACATGCAACCCAAGGGAATTAGGAGTTTAAATATCAGACATTTATCTTGATTAATGTAGTAAGCTTTAGCTGAGATGATGATGAGCGCAAGAGGTACAAACTTGTTCGCTACGAGTTTGTGGATATGATACGTTCAAAAGAGATGATATCACAAGATAGTTAAAACCTAATTTTCTGAACTCTTAGAATTTTTGTATTTCTTGTTTAGTGTTGAGTGATGGTGTATATAGTTTGCGTATGGGGAATTATAACCTCCATACTTTTGTGTTTTGAATTTCTCATTTAATATTTAGTCGTGCAATATAGAAAAGCTAATATTAGACAACATAATATGTAATCGCCTTAAAATGAGTTGATATAAAATGTTGGATTTCTAAATGGAAAAAATAAGTAATAACATGAACTTTTTTTAGATGTGAGATTTGTTTTGGCCATTTCGATGAGTTTACTAGAATAGAAGTCTGTTGGATTTCTAGATTGTGATTTTTTGTCATCCACCTTGAATTGACCTAATTGCTATTTAATCTCAAATAACATATAATTAACTTAAGAATACTAGGAATTATAATGTTTTGTGCATGCTTGCATGACACATATGAGATGAGTAATGTGGTATGTTTGTTTTCTTTATATATGTGTTTTATGAAATGGAAATATCTTGAGTTTAAGCTATGAGTTTTGAAATATTCCTTTGAGAAATACATTTTGTAGGGATACTCCAGCATAGATTGAGAGTTTATTTTTAGTTTAGTGTCTATTTAGTCATGTTATCTTTCCATAATCCTAATCGGTTTTTGGTATTGTCTCATTTTGAATGATTGCTGAATATATCCTATCGAGCTTTTTTTTTCATTTGATTTTACTTGTATATATAGTCAATCATACTTTTCACTATTCCATCATTTGGATCCTATGCTTTGATAGTACTTGCTATTATCTACTCTTAACTGGTTTGCTTTGTTATTTTTGTTCTTTTTCAAGAGATTGGTTTATTCTAGAGTAGAGAGTTAATTGAATCGAGAATAATGGTTACACATGTATATGTTGATTTTATTTTTGGTTTTGGAAATAAATTGTTGTTTAAATATTTTTCTTATCATTTTTTTTTATAATTGAGCTTTTACTAAATATTACCCAAAATTTTATATTTAAGAAAAAATTGTGTAGTTAAGAGACTTAAGTATATCATTTGGATATTATTGTTGTCCAGGTAGTGTGCTATCTTCCTAGTCACGTGCCGCTTAGGTTATAAGATGTGACATAACTGATTGTATGTTGAATTATAGTGTTTTTATGCTAATATTTTATAGTTAGTTATTGTGCACCACTTATTTTGTTTATTATAAACTTCATAGATGGATGAAGAGTTTTTATTGTGCACTAAGACTTGAGAAGAAGCTCACTTGATTCCCATAGGCGTCAAGGGGAATTTCAATGATTTAGTGTAGTTGAATAATGAAGTACATGCAGAATGAGTATTTATATGTATTCATTGTAGATTTGGCGAAGGGTTCCAAGAAGAACATGTTTTGGGAAGCAGAAATATTTTTGGAAGCTTTACAGTCGACTGCGAGTGGCGCGACGGTTGACCGCGAACGTGTACATCATAGGGAAAAGTCTCTGGAGTTTTAACGGTCGACCGCGGTGTCAGGTCCGGTCAACCGGCCAAACCCTTTAGTGATTATTGATTTCTGTTGTTGGGTTCGGTCGACCACGATTCAGGTTTGGGCCTGATTGTGGTTTTCTGTTCTGTTTGGGATTTGTGTTTGGTATAAATACCGACACACATTTTAGGGTTTCTTTGGCTTTGAATTGTGATTGAATTGGGGATATTTAGAGCACAAAAAGAGGTATTTTCTAAGCTATTAGTTAGAATTTTGTTTGAAGAGAATTAGAGATTTGTTGGTGAGATTAGTTGGTTGGTTTGAGTGATTTGTAATCTCAGTTTGTACTCTTCTTCTCTATTAGTAAAAACCTCATCCCCTTCTTACCCCGTGGGTACGTAGGCAACTTGCCAAACCAAGTAAAAATTGGTTGTTTGTGTTTGTGTCATTATTTTGTATTGTTTGGTCTTCTCTCTCGACATTTGGTTTGATTCCTCGAAGCACAGCGATTGGTAGCTTCCGCGCACTACAAGTGGTATCAGAGCCCAGGCTATGCTTGGGGATCAGTGGAGGAGTAGATCGCTTTGGAAGCTCGTCTAGGGTTTCAGTTGGTGATAAAGATGTGATTTTTACTATTGTGCATCTTGTCTTCCGTCGTGTGGGGGTGAGATCTTTTGGAGGCTCTTGTTAGGGTTTTAATTGGAGATAAAAATCTCTCTTTTATCAGTTTGGATCTATTCTTTGTTTGTTCCGTAATGGTTTGTTGGTGCTTTGAGATAGATGGTAGAGAAATAAGGAGTTAAAGCTGGGATATTGGATTATTGAGAAGTGTCTTGACCCGCATATTGAAGTCCTTTGAGAACATTAGTATGAGCAAAGAGACCAAGGTGGATTTTGGTACTTCTATTTGATGATTGAGAGGTCTTCTAGGTGATGTTCATTCAGGTATTTGGAGGTGTGACGCCCCAGGGTTCACACAAGGCTGCAGTCCAAGGTAAAACCCAGATTGTCAAACCTGCCAAGCATCAACTCCATGCTACGACATATTTCACCATCACAATCACTATCTCTCTAGTGGAAACAATAAATAGATGAAGGTACAAACAGGTAAATAATCAAAATCGAACAACACTGAAAATATACACAGAAGAGGCATAAGAAATACTAATAATGAGCCCAACTGGAATGAAGTAGATATTTTACTGAGTCTCAACTGAATCTTAAATACAATGAGTTAAATAAACCAAGTCTCACAATAGCTCTCAACTCTATGAAGTAAAATACCAATCTAGAGTCTGAAAATAATCAACTACATATGGAGTTCTGCAATAACTACAAAATATAATAAATAGCTAAACAAACAACTAAGATATCTCATCAACCTGCGACTCTTCGTGCGCTGGACTCGCTGCTTGAAAGAGGGAAAATAACGAGCGTCAAAGCGCTAGCGAGATCATCACTACCTCTCCTCAGGGGAAGGGGTAGGAGTATATAGAAAATAGAGTCCGTACACACATATATCAAATTATTCATATAACTCTCTATGAATGAAAAACAAATTACCAATGATAAAAACCACAATCTCCAACATAAAGAATAATCATCTCATCTCGAACTACGTCCGAGTTATCTGCTCTAACATAAGAGGATATCAACAATTGTTAAAACAAAAATATCTGTCGTTCATAACAGGTGTATCAAAATCTCAAAGGAAATACCCTACTCACGTGCAGTCTATCATGAAAATAAAGCTTACAAATGATCAATTATCTATGTGTGCATCATCTTGTGCTATAGCGATACTCTTGTAATGCTCTTACTCAATCGCTCTGCGACAATAAGTTTTATTATCTCTCTATTCCGGATACGTGTAATAACGATACTTTTGTAATACTCTTACTCAATCGTTCTGCGACAAATAGGTTTTGTCTCCCTATTTCCGGATACGTATAGAACAACATTATTCATATGTGGTTATCAAATTAACTCATGTCAAAAGTGTGTTAATCTAACACAATCTAGCATATATGCACCAAATCTCGGTTTAGGTGACCACATGTGAAGTTCACAATCGTTCTAGGTGTTTAACATTCATTAACATCACAGTCTATCATCATAAGGTCGAGAGATTTGCTCGACAAACCAATTCTAACCCTAATAAACATGCACAGCCAAAACAGACTGGTGGTCGACAGTGGCGGTCGACCACAACAGGCTCCAGAGACTACCCAGGTCTCTGTCCTGCACGCGGTCGACCGTGGCGGTCGACCGTGAACCCTGATTCTAGATTCTTAATTTTTTTGTGTATGTCGTGTTCACGTCGTGTTTTTGTGACTCAAACATGATTAAATCTCCATGAAACTTGTATACAAACATGTCACAGCAGATATGAACATCTGGAAACAACTCAACAATTATAAACATGATTTTATGCATTAGATTTGTATTCAAAACCCCAAAAACATGCATAAAAGCTCAAAACAACGAAATAAACTTCTTTCTTTAGATTAACAATGTTTTATAATCATCTTCAGGTCTTAAATACTTCTGTAAAAATCGTTCTTAACCTTTTTAGCATAGAAAGACCTAGTCTCTTTACATATAATACAAAAGATCTTTATTCATAAACTAGTCATTTAGGCTCTACAAAATATGTTTAAAACTCTTTAAAAACATTTTGAAAACTAGGAGGGGGATTAGCAGAGATGATACTCGCCTGGGGTTGTAGGAAAACTTTTTAGAAGTAACATCGAAGGAGATCTCCACTCCAAAAGCCAAGAATCAACAAAAACCCAACTTGAAAGCCTCCAATCTTCTTCAAGGAATCAAACTAGGGTTTAGGGGGTTTTGGTGGCTATTAGGGTTCTTAGGAAAACTAAGAAAAAAAGTAAAAAAACTCATATATATATCAGCGAAAAATGGATATGGGTTTAGAAATCCGAAACCAACTCAAAACAGGAGAAAAACAGACTGCAGGTATCGCGGTCGACCGCGACGGTCGACCGGACCGGACATTTCCAGTTTCTATATGTTTGGCCATTTGTGCATGTTTTAACTCTTTTCTCTCTCATGTATGAACTCGTTCATACTCAAATCACATGGTATTATACTCATATACCATTAAATGATATTTATCATACTAAATATCCACATATCATAATTTATCACACATTAATTACATTATTCATAAATTATCAGGGTTTTACATTCACCCCCCCCCCCCCCTAAGAGGATTTCGTCCTCTAAATTCTGCAGTCGCATCTCAAAGCTTAATAACTGGGAGAACACATTAAGAAGGTGTAATTCATATTAAGAATTTATTCTGCACACATCACATAGTGTTAGCACAACAATATTTAAAGTTAACAACCTAGAATGCAAACATTCTTACCTAAATCCTTAACTAAACAAAATTGGTACGTCGAGCGAAATAATCCAAACAAGCAAACCCTCATGTATATACCATATACTTCAATTGATTAAGGATCAGGTAAAAATATCCCCATTCTAGTGTTAAAGATAAATATAAATATGACTAAACAATCATAGATAATGACAACTATCAAGTTATATAAGGATATTAACATCATACCTGTCCAAACAGGTGCGGGTAGTCGTGACGAACATCCTCCTCGCGCTCTCAAGAAATCTCTTCGGCTCCTTGTCGGTTCCACTGCACCTTCACTAATGGAATGACTTTATTTCTAAGCTTTTTATTCTCTCTAGCAAGTATGCATACCGGTACCTCTACGGTAGTCAAATTATCCTGAATCTCAATCTCTAGTGAGTCAATCACTCTCTGCTATTCATCATCTCGCTGATGCTTCTTAAGCATCGAGACATGAAAGACATCGTGTACACTCGACATCGATGCTGGAAGATCTAATCTATAAGAAATAGCTCCAATGCGTTCAATGATCCTGAAAGGACCCACATATCTCGGGGCAAGCTTCCCCCATCTACCGAATCGCTGAACACCCTTCATCGGTGATACTTTCAACATGACTGAGTCTCCGACCTGGAACTCTAAGGTCGTCTCCGCTGATCTGTATATCTCTTCTGCCGACTCTGCGTCGCAAGAATGCCCTCTCGAATCATTGCCACCTTCTCTGTGGTCTGTCTAACTAACTCTGGACTAATCAATAGACTATCCTATGGCTCTGCCCAACATATAGGCGATCTGTAATGTCTCCCTACAAAGATTCATACGGTGCCATTCTGATGGTAGCTTGATAACTGTTATTTTATACAAATTCAATCAGTGGGATGTGATCCTCCCAGCTATCCTAAAAATCTATAATGCACGCTCTCAGCATGTCCTCTAAAATCTGATTCACCCTCTCGGTCTGTCCATCTGTCTGGGGGTGGAAAACACTGCTGAATGATAACTGACTGTCAAAAGCATCTTAAAAACTCTTCCAAAAATGAGATGTGAAGACTGAGCCCCGATCTGATACAATCGTCCCCGGAACTCCATGCAATCTAATAATCTCCCGAATGAAAATCCTCACATACATATCTGCTATATGAGTCGTCCTCACTGGTAAAAAATGTGCGGACTTAGTCAATCTGTCCACTATAACCCAAATAGAATTATTTCCTTTTTTTGACTTGGGCAACCCTACTAGGAAGTCCATGAAAATATCAGCCCACTCCACTCGGGAATGGGTAAAGACTGTAGGGTTCCTGCAGGTCTCTGATGTTCTGCCTTAACTTATTGATAGGTATAACACTTAGCCATATAATCTACAATCTCTCTGCGCATACCACTCCACCAAAAATGCCTCTTCAGATCCTTGTACATTTTCGTCGTGCCTGGGTGCACTGTATATCTGCTGCGATGAGCTTCGTCAAATAGTTCCCTCTTCAGTTGTAGATTGTTCGGCATAACGATCCTGCCCTTCATCCTAAGGCCTCCATCTACTCCAATAGTCCAATCATCCTTGGGTTCTTTGGAGATCTCCCCCTTGTGGGTTTGAATCCAATAATCCTCTAACTGAGCTCCGACTACTCTATCTCTCCAAGATGGCTGTACAGATAACGCTCCTAAGAACACACGGCTCCCGCCAATCTCTGGCCTAAAATCAAAATGGCTGAGGGTATAAAGATCCCGATATAGTGAACACCTCAAAGCTACTAGTCCGTGTCGACGCTTCCTGCTCAACGCGTCTGCTACCACATTCGCCTTTCCCAGATGGTACTGAATAGCAAATTCATAATCCTTAATAAATTCTACCCAACGCTGTTACCTCTAGTTGAGTTCTTTCTATAAGAAGAGGTACTTTAAACTCTGGTGATCTATGAATAACTCAAACTACACTCCGTACAAATAATGTCTCCAAGCCTTCAGTGCAAAGACCACTGCTGCTAGCTCCAAATCGTGCGTGGGATAATTCTGCTCATGAGTCCTCAGTTGCCTCAAAATATAGGCTACGACTCTCTGGGTCTGTATCAATACACTGCCAAGATCTGATAAGGATGCATCAGTGTAGACAACAAAAGTCTTATCACTGCTAGGAATAACCAAAACTGGTGCTGAAGTCAACTTAGTCTTCAATATCTCAAATGTCTTCTGGCACTCTATGCTCCAAATGAACAGTACACCCTTCTTAGTAAGGCGTGTAAATGGTGTGGCAATCCTCGAGAAATCCTAAATGAATTTATGTAATAGCCTGTCAGGCCTAAGAAGCTACGAATCTCGGTAACTGTCTTTGGTGGTTCCCAATCAAGTACAGTTTCTACCTTAGCCAGATCCACTACAATGCCCTCCAGGCTAATAACATGGTCCAAAAATCTGACCTCTGATAACCAGAATTCACACTTGCTAAACTTAGCATACAATTAGTGCTCTCTCAATATCTGCAATGCTAACCTCAAATGCTGCTCGTGCTCTGCCTCCGACCTTGAGTAGATAAGAATATCATCGATGAAGACTATCACAAACTGGTCCAAGTAAGGACAAAAAACCTGAATCATCAAATCTATGAATACTGTGGGTGCATTGGTCAGTCCAAATGGCATGACAAGAAACTCGAAAGACCCTTATCGAGTCAAGAAAGCGGTCTTGGTAATATCCATCTCCCGAACTCACAACTGATGATAACCGGAACGAAGATCTATCTTCGAGAAACACTGAGCTCCCTGTAACTGGTCGAACAAGTTGTCGATCTGCGGTAATTGGTACCTGTTACGGATAGTGACCTTGTTCAACTCGCGATAATCTATACATAATCGCATACTCCCGTCCTTCTTCTTCACAAAGAGGACCGGCGCTCCCCACGGAGAATGACTCCGTCGAATGAAGCCCTGAGATAACAACTCATCGATCTGGATCTATAGATCCCTCATCTCAGCAGGTGCCATACGGTAAGGAGCTTAGGAAATTAGTGCGGTGCCTGGCTGCAACTCTATGCAATACTCGACCTCTCTCACTGGAGGTAATCCTGATATGTCCTGGAAGACATCCTGGTAATCTGAGACTACTCGTATCTCACTCAAATCTGTGCTCCGATCCCGTAATATCATCTCCTCTACGTACGCCAGAAATGACTCCGTAAACTGGTTGCCTCTGGAGGTAGCTACCACTAACTCTGATCCATCATATGCTCTCAAACTGACTGTTTTCGCAAAACAGTCGATACTCACATGGTAGGAAGATAGCCAATCCATACCAAGAATCACATCGAATTCAAACATATGCAGCACGATCAAATCAATCGCGAACTCAGAATCGTCCAAGCTGACGATGCATCTCCTACAAACACTCTCTAACAGAGACATCCCTCCCAACGGAGTAGATACAGATAATGAAAAATCTAATGGCTGAGCTACAAGCCGAAGTCTAATCGAAAAATCATAAGAGATAAAAGAATGTGAAGCGCCAGAATCAAAAAGAATACGTGCTGGAAAGGAATTCACACAGAATGTACCTTCAACCACAGCTCCGCTCGCTCCATGATCACGAGGAACAACTGCATACACCCTACCGGTCTAGTGCTCTGCATCACCTAGAGTGAATAGTACCATCTGCCTCTGCTAGGTCTCCTAGACTGCTCGAACCTATGCCTCAATCCTCGGGACTGCTGGAAGCGCCTCTATCCTCAGCTGCTGGCCTTGACTGCGTCCCTGAGCACAGTTCTGCTGCTGCTGTGTCCTACCCTACTAGCCTGCTGCGGGTGCGCTGCGGCACTCGGCCACTCGGTGTCTAATCTTGTTACAATTATAACAAGCCTAAAATCAGTGCCGCTGCTGCGCTCTCTAGTCCTGCTGATGGCCCTTCTTATGGGGACCCTACTGATGTGGACCCTTACCCTACTGGTGGGGTCCTCCTGAGCCTCCAAATGGTACCCTTTCCTTTGTCCTCAGACTGCCCTGACTTACCGTTGTCCTTGCCCTTGATGAATAAGGCTATATCTGTCTCCTGAGCTATGGCAGCATCTGCCACCTCCCGTACTGAATGAAACCGTCAAGATACTATGTACCAACGCAACCCCGGATGAAGTCCCATCAAGAACATCTGAGCCTGATGCTCCTCTGTGTGCCACATACCGGTGAACCTAAGCAATGACATGAACTTACTCTCAAAGTCCATGACAGACATATCTCCTTGCTCTAAACGAGCCAGCTCTAACTCTTTTCCGGCTTTCGCTATAGCCGAAACATACTGCTCATCAAAAAGATATATAAAGGTCTCCCATGAAACCGTCATCCTCTGCTCTGAGGTGAAATGGAGCCTATACCATCCTCCCGCATCGCCTTTGAGGCTGAAAGCCGCTAGCCTCTGCTTCTGCACAGTGTTGACATTCAGCATGTCCAAGATGTTGCTCATATCCTCTTTCCACTTGTGTGCAGCAATGGAATCCGTCAAACTGTGGAACTTAGGTGCTTTCAACTTTTGATACCTCTCAACTAAACGAAGCCAAGCCTCCCGATCATCTGCTTCGTTATCAACTGGTGGTGTCGGTGGGACCACTGGTGCCCTCTCTGGTATTTCCTCCCGAATAGATGACTCCTGAACGGATGCCTCTTCATGAACGGAAGGCTCTTGACGAACCTGAGCTGCTAACTGCTCCTCAATAGCCGCCATACGAGCTGCCAATGGTGCTATGAGATCCACTAGGTACTGCGGAGCCTGCTGTAGCTCAGGCTCCATATCTTCCTGCTCAACACCCTGGGCACGAGAAACTCGGCATCCACGACCTCTTCCTGACATCTATAATTCCAAAATAGAACTTATTACGCAGTAAATTGGATCTCAAGCATGATGGATGTAACATATACCAATAAGTAAATCATATCACATATATCTCATATCATTCTTTATTATTCAAAACAAATAGATCATCATAAAAAATATTAGATTTTCCGCGTACATATATAGTACGTCCTCACTCGTGCTAAGGATTCCTAGCGGACTGTATACATGATCCCTAGAAAACTCTATCCTAAACTCCACAATATAACACAGGAATGATCCTAAGGATATTGGAACTAGAGCTCTGATACCAACTGTGACGCTCCAGGGTTCACATAAGGCTGCAGTCCAAGGTAAAACCCAGATTGTCAAACTTGCCAAGCACCAACTCCATGCTACGACATGTTTCACCATCACAATCAATATCTCTCTAGTGAAAACAATAAATAGATGAAGATACAAACAGGTAAATAATCAAAATCGAACATCACTGAAAATATACATAGAAGAAGCATAAGAAATATTAATAATGAGCCTAACTGGAATGAAGTATATATTTCACTAAGTCTGAACTGAATCTCAAATACAATGAGTCAAATAAACCAAGTCTCACAATAGCTCTCAACTCTATGAAGTAAAATACCAATCTAGAGTCTGAAAATAATCAACTACATGTGGAGTTCTACAATAACTATAAAATATAATAAATAGCTAAACAGACAACTAAGATGTCCCATCAACCTGCGACTCTCCGTGCACCAGACTCGCTGCCTGAATGAAGGAAAACAACGAGCGTCAAAGCGCTAGCAAGATCATCACTACCTCTCCCCATGGGAAGGGGTAGGAGTATATAGAAAATAGAGTCAGTACATACATATATCAAATCATTCATATAACTCTCTATGAATGAAAAACAAATTACCAATGATAAAAACCCTAATCTCCAACATAAAGAATAATCATCTCATCTCGAACTACGTTGGAGTGATCTGCTCTAACATAAGAGGATATCAACAATTGCTAAAACAAAAAATATCTGCCGTTCATAAAGGGTGTATCAAAATCTCAAAGGAAATACCCTACTCACGGGCAATCTATCATGAAAATAAAGCTTACAACTGATCAATTATCTATGTGTGCATCATCTTGTGCTATAGCGATACTCTTGTAATGCTCTTACTCAATAGCTCTGCGGCAATAGGTTTTATTATCTCCCTACTCCGGATACGTGTAATAACGATACTTTTGTAATACGCTTACTCAATCGTTCTGTGACAAATAGGTTTCATCTCCCTATTTTCAGATACGTATAGAACAACATTATTCATATGTGTTTATCAAATTAACTCATGTCAAAAGTGTGTCAATCTAACACAATCTAGCATATATGCACCAAATCTCGGTGTGCGTGACCACATGTGAAGTTCACTATCATTCTAGGTGTTTAACATTCATTAACATCATAGTCTATCATCATAAGGTCGAGAGATTTGCTCGACAAACCAATTCCAACCCTTATAAACATGCACAGCCAAAACAGACTGACGGTCGACCGTGACGGTCGACCGCAACGGGCTCCAGAGACTACCCAGGTCTCTGTCCTGTACGCGGTCGACCATGGTGGTCGACCGTGAACCCTGATACCAGATTCTCAATTTTTTTATGTATGTCATATTCACGTCGTATTTTTGTGATTCAAACATGATTAAATCTTCATGAAACTTGTATGCAAACATGTCACAGTCGATATGAACATCTGGAAACAACTCAACAATTATAAACATGATTTTATGCATTAGATTTGTATTCAAAACCCTAAAAACATGCATAAAAGCTCAAAACAACAAAACAAACTTCTTTCTTTAGATTAACCATATTTTAAAATCATCTTCAGGTCTTAAATACTTCTGTAAAAATCGTTCTCAACCTTTTTAGCATAGAAAGACCTAGTCTCTTTACATATAATACAAAAGAAGTTGACTTTATTCATAAACTAGTCATTTAGGCTCTACAAAACATGTTTAAAACTCTTTAAAAACATTTTGAAAACTAGGAGGGGGATTAGCAGAGATAATACTCGCCTGGGGTTGTAGGAAAACATGTTAGAAGCAACATCGAAGGAGATATCCACTCCAAAAGCTAAGAATCAACAAAAACCCAACTTGAAAACCTTCAATCTTCTCCAAGAAATCAAATTAGGGTTTGGGGGGTTTTGGTGGCTGTTACGGTTCTTAGGAAAACTGAGAAAAACGTGAATAACTCATATATATATCAGAGGAAAATAGATATTGGTTTAGAAATCCGAAACCAACTCGAAACAGGAGAAAAACAGACTGTAGGTATCGCGGTCGACCGTGACGGTCGACCAGGCAGCGGTCGACCGGACTGGACATTTCCAGTTTCCATATGTTTGGCCATTTGTGCGTGTTTCAACTCTTTTCTCTCTCATGTATGAATTCGTTCATACTCAAATCACATGGTATTATACTCATATTCCATTAAATGATATTTATCATACTAAATATCCACATATCATAATTTATCACATATTAATTATATTATTCATAAATTATCAGGGTTTTACAGGGGGCCTTCCAAGGCGGCATCATTGAAAGGTAATCAATATTTGGTTTCCTATGTTGGGGATTGTACTAGGTATGTTTTAGGATGCTACCAAATCCTGTTTGGATAAAGTCCTAATAGTCTCCAACAGATTGAAGAAGTGTAAGATAGACAGAAATGTGAAGGTACTACATTCTGATTTTAGTGTGAGGTACAAAAAGGACCTGTTTCTATATTTGTGTCGAGCTCATGACACACTTCATTATAGAGGAAACATTAGGGCGACGAGATGAGATAAGTGGTGAGTTGTTCCTTGCTAGAGGAGGATCGGCTTTTGATGTCGAACATTGATTCTAGTGTTGATTCTTTGATATATTTGGGTCATCTTAGTCATAGGTTGCCGACTGCTACATTTGGAGATTTTAGATCTGGTGGAGCTGCTTTAGATTTTGGGTTACGTCGGATGTTTGGTTTCCCAATATTTGGTCACATCGAGGATGTGAGATTTGATCCGATTACACACTTAGGATTCAGAGTCTCGTTTGGTTATCAGTTAGGAGACTCTGATTTTGTTCTGAGTAGGTATATCACATTTGACTCTTGGCATGAGGAGAGTCACTTGTGGAAAATAACTATTCTAGACGGAATATCCTAGACGGAATATTTTCTGTCTAGGATAAAATTTCCTAGACCGAAAAATTCCGTCGAGGATATGCCGTCTACAATATAATATTCTAGACGAAAAATTTCGTCTAGAATAGTATTATAGACGGAATATTATTTATTTCTTTTTTTTTTTTGAAAATAAACCGACTATCTCAAAAGAAAATTTCCGTCTGTTATGTATCCTAGACGGAATTTTCCGTCTAAGATAGTCGGCACAATTTTCATAAAAAGAAGCCCCCAGATCTGGCCCTAAATACCGCTTGTTTCCCTAAAATCCCTAATAAATCCCCAATTTCTCTTCCCGTCGTCGCCTCTCTCTCTCAGTAAAGATCACCCTCCCGTCGTGCTCGTCGTCCCGTCGTGGTCGCCGTCCCTTCTTGGTCACCGTCCCGTCGTCATCTCCCCTCTCAGAGAGGAAACACCGTCCTCACTGTCCCGTCAGCGCCCTCACTCTCCTTCGACCTCGGCGTCCGTCGTCACCCCCCCACCCCTCCTCCTCCTCAAAATCAAAAGGGCTTCAGTCAAAAACCCTATTCTTTGAGGTTAGCTTTCGATCCACCTCGATTTCATGGTTGATTTTGAGGTTAGCTTTCGATCGAGCTTGATTTCCTGGTGTATTCCCTGATCCTCAAGTTTCAGCTTTCTTTTGTGGCAGATATCTGCTGTTTACTTTGTAGTTTTAATATATTAGGGGGTAACTACGCGCGTTATTCAAAAAATACCATGATACACTTGTGGATTAGAGCTGTTTATGCAAAAAAATACCAAGTGTTCAGAGCCTATCATATGCTGATGTTTCTATATCACTCATTATCGCATATGTTCGCTGCCTCTTCCTCCATGGAAACAATCATATGTTGATAAATTCTCCCTTTGAGCAAAGCTGAAGGAATTTGTGTCCTCCAAGGAAAAGAATATTTTGTAAGGAGTTCATGTCTATTTTACTCATTTTCTACGCTCAATACTGGAGTTCATGTTTCTGGTGAGACACTGTGCATGTGCATTGTTTTACACAGTGTTCATTATTGTTGAAATCTATTGCGGAAAATGAAATTAATATATTTATATGCAGAAAAACACTTCCATAGTGATCATAATGAAAAACCATATGCTTGTTAAATTGCTACACCTAGAAATACTTGCGTAAGAAGGTGGCTCTTTTTGTTATGCAATAGAAATGCGGTTTGTTTTAACTGTTATTTGTCATTATAATTATTAGTAGCATTGTTTTATTATACTGTACGACATCTTCAGCAACCTCGACTGTGATAGGATCATCAACGAGGAATCCTACAACATGAAAAAGACCATATATGAAACATGAAAAAGACTCTTGGCCAAAAAAAGAAAAAGATAAACACCTTTATTCGTTCATCGCTACAAAGGCGAGCAAGAAACAGTTAACTACAGTATACAAATGGAGTTGGATTTCAAGCATGACATTGCGATTTATCAAGTAAACATCTTAGTTATTAGATTAATTTTGCCAATTCAAGTAAATTTAACCAAAAAGTCAAATCCTGATTCATAAACAGGTCCGCATGATTTTTTTTCAATGTTCAGTAAACTGTGTAATTAAATGTCCTGCATTACAGAAACATGCTGGAGATAAAGGCCAGCAAACAAATCTTCACTATATCCTCCTTCCCTCCATTTATAATCCTTATTTATGTGACGTGATGAGTGTAAAAATGTGATATCAGACCTCAGACCACTTGTATAATGCAGGGTACTGGGGATTTATAGAATTTCATCACAAAGGACTGATCTATGACCATCCTATTTGCTTTATATTGTACGGTAGATTACTTCACTTGGAAAATTAACTAACTTTTACTCTGAAAAACATGTTGAAGGTGAAGGAGACAAACCAAACCCGAATCCGCTCCTTCCTCCATCGGATCCCTGCTTGATGACTCCAAATCCGATACTTGGTTTGTTTTTCCCCTGCTTGAGGCCTGCCACGTGGCCTCTCGACGGATTGAGAATTGGCCAATAGTTGATCTCTGCTGTGTTTTTTTTCTTGATTTGTTTGTTTTTATTTGATTTCTGTAACCTAGAGAGCTCTTCGTCGACGATCACGTGACGATGCGGTTTACGATTGAGAATTGCCGCTTGATGAGGATCTCCCTGGAATGGGTCAATTCTATTGCCTCCATTGCGAGTAACTAGAATTTTCTCAATGATTTAGGGTTTCTTTGTTTTTTGTTTGTTTTTGGGGTAAAAATTCTGATATTTGTTTGTTTTTTGTTTCTGCAGTCGGTATTTTTCTAGCGAGGCTATAATGGTAGCGCACAATGGATCCAAGAGACACAGGAAGAGGTAGTTTTTGCTGTTCTTCATTCTGATTGTCATGGGTTTTGTGACTTGTATGTTGAACTTTGTAGTTAAATCAATTCGGTCATATAGTTGTGCTGAATAGTTATATATATTCGTTTGGGTTTAGCGAGTTGTCTACTTCTTATGTTAAATGATGAAACAAATGATGGGTCAAGGATTGTTATGTGAATGTGATCTTAGTGAGCAATTGGCCGATTTAGCTTCTGGGATGTGTTAGTTTCTTTGTAATGTAAACCTGTCCTTCTTGAATATATTGAATATATTGTTGCTTTTGGATTTGTTATATGCTTTGCTTTTGTATTTAAGATTCAAATATATTGTTGCTTGGTTCAAATTTTGTTCCTTATATTGTCTTTACTATTTTCAGGTGTCCTTCTTGAATATTGACAATCAGTTTGTTCAACATGTTACTGGAAATATCCTTTCTTCCATGTCCTGCTTGCTGACGGAATTATGTACATTTTTAAGATCATCTGTAATTTTTCTGGTGTCAGATTGCTGGGATTGAATTCATGGAATCTGAATCGTAACTCCTTTATAGGTAAACAAATGGCTTGAATTTATTCATATGCTGTTGATTAGCGTAGACGCATCAATTTCAAGTATTGGTTCTGCGATTAATGAATGATAATCATGTTATTTTATTATCTATGTTTGCTAGTGCTTTCCTTATCTCATGATTTATTATTTGCTTAGGTTTACTCTGAAACAAAGAACTGCCAAAGATGCTAACGGAGATATGTGAGGCATAACATCTTCTTTACACAGGTACCTGTGGATCTTGTTATCGATAGTGGATGTGGCGAGATCAGCAAATATTGTTCAGGCAAATTAATAGGAGTCTTAAAAGGAGTTTCTGAATGGGATAAGTCCCATATTTGAGGGACTTAAACTTAGTATCATATTTGGAGCAAGAGTGTGAGAAGCGGGGAATGCTTGTAAACAATTTATGTATCTTTCTAATTTTTTTTGGTCAATGTATTTTTTGAACCGGATTAGGAATGATTTATGCAAAATTTGGTACATTCGAATATAATGGGATTTAATATTAAAATATAATTAGATTGTATTAAATATGAATATATTTTTTGTTGTTCAATATCGTGTACAGACACTCCAAGTAGATTCCGCAAAAAAAAAAAACTACTACTGTAGCATAGCATCCTAGACGGAAATTCCATCTAGATGCTCAAATTCCGTCTAGGATACTTGCTTTTTTAAAAAAAAAATTTAAAAAAAATTAAAAAACAGCCTAGACGGAAATTCCATCTAGGATGACTATCCTAGACGGAAATTTCCGTCTAGAATACTCATCCTAGTCAGAAATTTTTTCATCTAGGATGTAGTATTCTAGACAAAAATTCCGTTTAGAATAATCCGTCTAGGATGTATTCTAGATGGTTTTGAATCCCGTCTAGAATAATCCGTCTAGAATGTATTCTAGACGGAATTTCTTTCTAGAATACTACATCCTAGACAGAAACAAACTAGACGCGTATTCTAGATGGAATTCCGTCTAGAATACGCATTCTAGATGGAATTCTAGGTATTCTAGACGGAATTTTCCGTCTAGGATGCCTCATTATTTAGTAGTGAGTGTTGATCAGATCGTTAGGATATCGCAGTGGGTGGAGGGTGATGCTACTCCACGTTGGGTAGAGATTACTCAACATACTCCAGATCATACTGCATCGTTAGGATTCCCGCTGAGATGACACAGTTTGGGGATCATGTAGATTTGGATGCTGATGATGAGTTGGTTGATTCGATTGCAGCTGGTAAACATAGTTTGGGTTTGGATACGACCATTGGTTCACCTCAGGTGGTGTTTGATTTGTTTCACTTTGGGACCATTGAGAGAGCCATCAATCGCAGATTTGTTGGTGAAGAGTTGCGAACTTTTCTATTTGATTAAGGACCTTTGGAGGCCATTTGGAGAACTACATGAAGACTTGATTCCTTGGGCAAAATGATACATAGGCAATCAGTTTTGATGCAGTCGATTTGATGAGTAGATACTGACGTTTGGAGAGTGATCTCATTCTCATTTGAGTCTTGACTTGTTGTGGATTGAGTCCGTTGTTATGATTTTGTTTTATTTCGTACTGGACGCAACAAGTGAGATATTTGGTTTGGTTGGTGTCGACTTAGTTTTGGGAAAACTTCATCTAGGTGGAGAATTGTAGATTTGGCAAAGGGTTCGAAGAAGAACATGTTTTGGAAAGAAGAAATATTTTTGGAAGCTTCACGGTCAACAGCAAGTGACGCGACGGCCGATTGCGAACGTGCACAGTAAAAGAAAAAGTCTCTGGACTTTTGGTGATCGACTGTAGTGTCAGGTCCGGTCGACCGGCCAAACCTTGTAGTGATTATTGGTTTCTATCGTTCGTTTCGGTCGACCGCACGTGTCTCTGCGGTCGATCGCGATTCGGGCTTGGGCCTGATTGCGGTTTCCTGTTCTGTTTGGGATTTGTGTTTGGTATAAATACCAACACACGTTTTAGGGTTTCTTTGGCTTTGATTGGTGATTGAATTAGGGATATTTGGAGCACAGAAAAGAGGTATTTTCTAAGCTATTACTTAGGATTTTGTTTGGAGAAAATTAGAGATTTGTTGGTAAAATTAGTTGGTTGGTTTGAGTGATTTGTAATATTAGTTTGTACTTTTCTTCTTTATTAGTGAAAATCTCGTCCCCTTCTTGCCCCGTGGACATAGGCAACTTGCCGAACCACGTTAAAATTGGTTGTTTGTGTTTCATGTTGTTATTTTGATTTGGTTGGCCTTTATCTCGACGTTTGGTTTGGTTCCTCAAAGCACATTCACGATGATGTCTATGTGTTAATAATGTTCAGTACACATCAAAGTAGGAAGACGAAGATACTCAAGATGCATGTTGATATAGACCGAGATATATTATTCAATCAACAACCAAGCATTTGGTATGTTGTTCTATATTGTCAATTTTTATAATTCACAATTAGTCCATATATATTAATTTGCTTACACTTGAAAGAGAACTTATAATATGATAAGGAGCTATAATACTTACGTAAGAAGTTGTAATGTTTTAAGGAGCTATAATATGACATAAAGAGAGATGCTATAATCATTTTCCCTTTAAAAGAGGGAGTACTAGAAAAACTTTTTCAACCCCAAAATACCCTTCATCTATCATAAATTTAACAAAGTTACCCATCAGAAAATCAAAATCCTCTCTAAATCTTTTAGCGTCCCTCCATTACCCAGCATTAGATAATTAAATATTCTCAATAAATATTTCTCACTCTCCCAACATCATTGACTCCTCTCTACAACGGATTAGATTTTCCCTTTGCAACGTCCCTCTAAAATCAAATTACTACAACCATGACTACCATTAATTACAGTGGCTATCTAACTCCCCACCTCTCTCTCAATTAAAAATTAATGGAAACATTAAGTTTGCAATTTACTATTCGTTATATAAAGGTTGTTTGTGGTTGCATTTTTATTCAGAGAGGAAAATATTTTCTTTAGTGTAAGTATTGATTTTTTTAATTTAGTTCTTCTTCAGTTCTTGACCCTCACGATTCCTTTTGATTGAAACTAATAATATTTAATTTATTATTCACATTTTTATATAGTTCTTGGAGGCTTACATAATTGAGTTGGTGGTGGGAGAACTAACTGAACAAGGTAAATTACTTATTTTTCTTTTTTCCTTTTGTTATTTTGTTAATGAAACTTGATCTTGACCTTTGGTTTTATTTTGCTAAATTCTCTGTTGGAATTATTCACCCATTTTTCTTAAGAAACTAATAGAGTTTTTAGTATAATTGAGTGAGTCATATATATATATATATATATATATATATATATATATATATAGTAGAGAAATAATTTATTCTTCTCATGTTACCATTTTTTGCATATAATTAACGGGGTACTTTTTCATAGGTGTATCAATAATTATCTATTATTGGCAGTTTATGATTTGTTTGTGGACTTGATTAATTATGTTGCATAGATACATGTATATGTAAAAAAACATAGAATCTTTTAGGCAAGATGGTTCAATCTTTAGTTGTCTTCAACAACTAAGCTTTAGGATGCTTGAAATCGAAGATGTTTATAAGTATAGATTTTGTAAACATAAATAGAAATTTCTCTTTAGTACATACATGTAGAGGAACAAATAAGAGGATTATTCCTTGAAATTGTGAAAAGAATTTAGTAGGTTATGGAATATTGTTATAGTGCATTTCAAAATGTCAGAAAGGTCCATGTTTATTTGAACTATTATTAAACACAAAGTACATTACCTAAGGAGATTTGAAGTCTGTAGTTAGATCAGGTATAGTATTTTTGTGCAGATTAGTGTTTGAATTGCTTCTAATCCAGAGTAGGTTTTATTGTAAAGTAGTGAGGCAGTATTAGTTTTTGTTTATATTTCCATCTTCCTGCCTTTTTTTCTTGTATAATTCTATAGTCTCTGTAAATTAATGAAGTTTGCTATGAGGTTCATTAACTTCCTCTTTGATCCGGGAGTGAATCCAAAGTCTTGTTCTTTGAGTACTTGAGAAAATCTCAGATTAGGAATTGATGGATTTTATAAAATTTTCATTATGAAATCAATGCATTGGACCAAATACTTTAACCTCATTTTCTTATTTGATAAAACCATCTAATTTTATTTTCTTTTAGCTGTGCAGTTGTAGAAAATCTCTCTTTAAACTCTATAATACGTCCTGATATCAATTAAAAGGAGTAAACATAGGTCTAAAATTAAGAAAAACTGAGAACAACGACATGATTCTTTACTTTATTCAAAGATGGTGCTTTATTTGACTTTATGTATATACTTTGAGAAACTCTTGAGATGAGATAATGCCTAGACATTAAGAGGTTATATTATCACTACCACTTTTTTAATAGATTAAAACAATAAGCAAAACATTACTCCCTCTCTCTCTCTCTCTCTCTCTCTCTCTCTCTCTCTCTCTCTCTCTCCAATGGTCTGATGTACTCATCGAGGTGTTATGTGATATGCCAACCAGAAGTATTATGCATCTAGGTTATGTATTGTAAATAAACTATTAGAGGGAAAACACTTCAGAAATCTGTAGTTGGAAAAGTCCTTTCTCCATAAACTATGGGCACTAATATAAAGCAATGTATCTGCCATCAAATCTTTGATCATGCTACTGTTTCTTAGTGTTGTAGAAATTTTACTAGAAATGAACTTGGTCATTGGTTATGACAAAAACCTGAGGGGATCAATTACTTCTTGAAAATAGTAAATATTTACTTAGTTTTTTAGGTTGTATATTTATAGTTACACTCTTAGGTCATTAAATTCTTTAAAAAAAATCTAACAACCAAAGAATTAGAGAAAGCACAAAAGTAGAAAATGTACACTACATACTATGTATCATTATACCAAAAGTACGAGGCGGTTGATGAAGGATAGCATCTCCAAGCAAGCCCGTGCAACAAGAAGTAATTAGAATTAACTTGTATTATTGTTTCTCATAAATTAGATTTAATTTCTCATATTATTGGCTTTCACCTTTGATTTTGGAAATTAGAATTGTTGTTAGATCAAACTAAGTTATTCATTCAAATTTACAGATGAAATATGTTTAAGACGGAACCATCAAGTAGTTCCAAAGAGCAACCAATTGGATTTATTGGTCAAGATAGACATTTGAATGACATACTTTTTATATTCTCTAAAATCAAATGGTTAATCTTTTAGTTTGTATGGTAATGTTCCTGAAATCTTATCAATTCTTTCTTCTGAAGTTGTCAGATATTCTCTTTTCACATGTGTAAGCAAGGAGGCGCAATACTTTATAAGTTAAGGAAATATTAGGATTTATTGTTGCATAGATTTATATATATGTAACAACTTCTGCTAAAAGCATAACTCCCATTTGGTTTTAGTTTCATGAGAATGGCGGTGTATGCACCATTCGTTTATATTCACTTCCTCTTCCTATCCTTAATTTATGCACTTATCCTTTATGTTTAACTTAATGCTTAAATTCATCTCATAGGGCCATACTTTGTTCTAACTTTTGTCCTTTGCTGAAAATTCTAATCCTTTGCTGAAAATTCTATCTTCCTTTTAATTTTTTTAGAAAAAAAACTTAAGGTGAGTAGGTTAGCTCAAAGAGATCGTAACTAAGTTACTAAGAGTACATGTCAAAATACATGTCAAGATGTCATCTATAATTCATATGAAAAGGTTCATCATGCAATGTATGTATAAAAAGATTTATTGTGCTAAATGACCAAATGGGTATTCTCTTAATCTATGAATTATCTTATAAAATCTAAAAAAGATGGGAACTTGGCTATGAGATTTTACTTGATTAGTTTACTCGTGTGATATCTTTAATTTTCAAAAAAAAACTTATTAAAATCTAAAGGGTTAGTATTATGGCCAGTGATTTTCTGATATCTTGGTCCAAGTCTAGAGGAAATCATGTGATATTATGAAGTATCAAATTATTTGATGGTTTCAGAGTAGAAGTTAATTCCATAAGAGAAATAAAAGGTAAGTTGAGTCAGCTATATATAATTGACAGAATAATCTATTGAAGGTAAAGATGGAGTTACGATTGTCTAAATAAATCATTGATAGGAACTACACACTTCTCGTAGCACATGAATTGAGAGAGTGAGTTGGAGGGACCAGAGTTGGGATACAGTGAACTTTAGAATAGCGTTAAGAACGGGTCAGACTTGGTTATTAGAGGGGTCGAAAATTAATTGCATAAAGGGGTAGAAAAGTAATAGCATCATTCTCCTATTAATAAACTAACATTGTAAGAGGGAGGGCTAGAGAAAACAAATATCAAAGAATTGGAGCGTAAATTTTTATTTGGCAATTTATCTATGACATTGGATATATATCATCAGTGTTGTATCTCATAACTTTGACCTTTTTTATTTCAAGAATGCTAAATGAACTTAAAAATCTTGTAAGATGCTTAGTTTGGGCTTGCAGTTTGTAAATTAAATTATTTGACACTCAAGACTGTGGTAAAATTTAACAATGATGACATTCAAGATTGTAGCAAAATTTAACAATGAAATATATAAGATGAAAAAATTTATATCTAAGATGTGCAATTTATTTTCAGAATGCTGATTGAACTTAAAAAGGTTGTAAGATTCTTATTGTAAGATTCTTAGTTTGGGTTTGCTTCTTGCAGTCTGTCGATTAAAGTGTTTGACATTTAGGCAAACATTAATTTTAACTCGGATATCCGATAAGCGTGATTCCAGATTTGGTAGAAAGACCTTCTGAGATCTACATGAAGATAATTAGAAGTTTAATTTTCATAAACTCAGTTTGGACTGAATATAGAATGTTTGTGACTGAACTGTTGCCTGTCACAATTTTAGAATTTGACCCCTAAGCTTTCAAAGTTTGTAAATTTTAATTCGATTATCTGATTAAGATGATTCAAGATTCTGTACAAAGCTCTTTCAATATCTTGGCAATAGAAGTAAAGATATTACATTTTTAACTTTTAGTTGGGACTAATTTTTAAACGCTTGTGACTGGACATTCATCTCAGTTTTCAGATTGACCCGCTAAACTTCAAAGCTCTTTAACTTTTGATCCGAATGTCTGAATACAAATTTTCATGGTTTAGTTCAAAACATGTTCAAGACCAACACTTTGGTATTAGGGATTTCCTGTTTGAAAGATTATTTTAGACTGATTTCATATTCTTTTTGACTGATTTAATGACATGCTTTGTTTAATAAAAAAAGATGTATATCACTCTTTAACAATTTGAGAAATATCTTAGGGTGGCTCTACTCTATAACTAGCTACATGGAATTGACTGAATAATATATTGAAGGTAAAAATGGAGTTACAATTATTTAAATAAATTGTCAATAGGAATTACATACATCTCGTAGCATATGAATTGAGAGAGTGAGTTGGAGGGACTAGATTTGGGGTATAGTGAACTTTAGAAAAGCGCCAACAATGTTTTAGACTTGGTTATTTGAGGGGTCGAAAAGTAATTGCATCAAGGGGTAGAAAAGTAATTGCATCATTATCCTAATAATAAACTAACATTGTTAAGAGGGATGGCTAGAGAAAACAAATCTCAAAGAATTGGATTGTAAATTTTTATTTGGCAAATTTTCTTTGAAATTGGATGTATATCATCAGTGCTCTATCTACATTCATAACTTTGATGTTTTTTATTTTCAGAATCATAAGTGAAAATAAAGGGTTGTAAGATACTTAGTTTGGGCTTGCAGTCTGTAAATTAAAGTATTTGACATTCAAGACTGTGGTAAATTCAAGACTGTGTTGCTAATCAATGGAATTTTAGGCTCAATGACTGAGGTAAGCTGCTCGAACTTAAAAGCAGCATACAATGAAGGGTAAGGTACATGTGAAATCATGTATATTTTTAAGGAATAATAAAGTCTAAATTGACGTGTAACTTAATGTGCTACTTATTCTTTTCAATTTGTTGAATTTCATCAAGTTATATTTAACGCTTTGATGCTTTACATGTGTTCAGCCATATAATTATTAATAGTATGGCCATCACACATCAGTGTTTGTATTAACCCATAGTACTTTGTAAGCTTTATGTTGAGCACAAATGTTCAAGATAATCACTATGTTAATTAATTTTTTATGCTATGTTCAGTTAACGACTTATTTTAATTTCATCTTTGTCTATAGAATACTTATCTGGGCTAAAAAATATTTGCTCCCGTTCGGAGACAACATCAGCTTTAGATTTTCTTACTTCAGATTTTTATAATCCTTGTTCTGTAAGACATTAATGATTTTATAGTGTTTCACCCTAAAACTTGAAATAATTTTAATATTATTATACTAATAAATTTGTTATGATTTAAAAAAAAATTCATTAACAGTTAATCTCATTGACAAAAAATAACCACATATCATCAGGGGTGCCATTTAAAGAGCTTCTTTAACAAATTCAGGAGCGTGTTTCTCCTTTGGTAATGGAATTATTAGTGCACCAGCATCAAGAGCATAAGGAGACTGAACCTGCAAAGAACAGGAAACTGAACAATTCTGTAGCACCCATACCACGACTGAATGAAACTAATCTTCGAACAATGGAAACTGGTTGTAACAATTATTTTGAAGCTATGTAGTTGAAGGAATCTTCTTGCTCTCAAGTGGCGAGGGGTCATAGCGGCATGCAACTGGTTGTAACGTGCTAGATTAAATTAAAAAATGTGGCGTGGCTTTGAAATTGTGCAAGCAACATGTGTTAATTGTGAAAACGACGAAGGAATTGAGGAAGGAATTGAGAAAAATGTGAAGAATAAGCAAAACAGACTCCATATAGCTATTACTTCCTACTAATATTTTCAAATGTTATCCAAACAAAAAAAGTAAATGAAGAGGAAGAAGTTCTACTTTCATTACTTCTAAAAATATATGAAACAAACAAAAAATGCTATTTCAACTACTTTCTACTTCATAGTTTTGAAAGTTACTTCTATAACATACTTCTTACTTTCAATACTTCCATTATCCAAACGGGCCCTAAATGAAACTAATCTTCGAACAATGAAAACAATAGCTATGCATCCTAATCAACTTCTTCCAGCAGTTCATTGGTATCAACGTCGTCATGCTCTATTCTCCCATCTTGTTTAAGACTGTTGGGTTCTGGGATGATGCTTCTCTTATGCCCGCCGTAATCAATGGCATCGTTAATATGTTTGCTACTATTGTCTCTATCTTCAATGTAGACAAGATTGGCCTTTGCAAGCTTCTCCTTGAGGGTGGACTCTAAATGATAATCGTTTGGGTAAGCAATACATCAAAATTTTAATTTAATTAATTATAATTTAGGATATTGATCATGGATATTCAAATATCCATTATTAATGGATTTTACATCATGTAACTGTAACTTTTAATGTTTGCTGTTTCTTTAGATGTTCCAGTCTGTAATTGATCTACCTGCAAGTGAGTAATCCATCGATGCAACATGCTACTGTAGCCTAAGGGACTCCTATCTTGTACAACCTCCTAATAAAAGTGTGTGAATAAAATGTCTAAATTTTATGGTTTGAAATTTTGTATTCAATTGAGTTAGAAGGTACTTTTGTAGCTGCAGTTTTGAAGCAACCTAGAGATCTTTGCGAATGCTACTGGTATGGATAATCATACAGCTGATTCTGAACACTTGATGCATGATTTCAGTGAACGAAACTGAGACAAAAACTGAGTTTTTAACCATTGATTTTGGTATTAAACAAATTTTACACCCACTTGAGGATTGAGAAAGTCTCTAAATCAGTTCATGTTTTATCACTTTGTATTTTAGGCATATGTTGTGAATAATATGGGATACCCATATAATATGAGAGATTGGTTCATTAAGTTGTTGCTGGACTTTGCATACTAACCTATTAATATGTAATTTGATAGTGTTGGGTGTCAAGAGACAAACATCAAGATGTGCATGCAAAGTTTCTCTACGTCATTATTTTGCTTCAAAATTTTGGTTGTTATTGGGATATTGGTTGGAAAGGATCTCATTGTGTGTATTAATTTTGTTGGCTATTTTGTTCCTATAATAGGAATATAGATGTTTGAAAATCCTTTACTTGCATCTTTCTCTGTTATCCTATTAGCACTACCAATTTTAGATAGCTATAAATATCTCCATATTCTTTTTTTGACGTCTGAATTTAATGTTCAACAAGATGAACGAGTCCCAAGTGAGCCGAAGAAAAACATTATGCAAGCAAGAATGAACAAAAAATATACCGAGGCTAAGCTCGCACAAGTACTTTTCTTTCTTCCCATTTTGCTTGATTTTTGGCAACTTAATTTATGCTAAAAGACATTATATTGTATCAGTTGATCAGTGAGAAACCCCAGATAATCCAAGAGTATGAGTCAGGAAAAGCCATCCCAAATCAGCATATCATCGTCAAACTAGAAAGGTTCTTAGAGTAAAACTGCGAGGGAAAAAATGTGCTTGTCTTGTTACCTTGCTATACAATAAAAAGTAGTACTGCGCTAAATTTGTATTATGGAAAGGGTGTGTTTGGAGCTTGTCAAGCCTTAGTTTGTTGAAATATTAATGAGTGTTTTGAATTTTATATGGGATTGTGAAATTTTCATGGGTGAATATATGTACTCATACATTAGGTAGTGCGAATACTTAGTCAAGGCTCTAACGTCATGAGCTTGGATTTATATCCACATTATCAAACGTTACTTCTAGGTATACTCTTGTGATAGCCTTTGATTAATCGATCACATTGTAGATGCAATCACTCTACTATCGCCTAATTGATCTCTAAATGTAATTTTATTATTCAAACGTTGTGAATTTTTAGCTTCTGTCCATATGTTTGCTCTATTGTTTGCATTCAATAAATTTATATCAAATCTTTCCCTAAATAAAATTTAAATTTAAAAAATATTAAAAATTTTACCACGTGCATTGCACGTGAAATCCAACTAGTACCACTTAAAAAATCCAACAGCTTGGTAGGTACAAATCGCATTTAGTAGATACTAGTATGGTGCACGTGCGATGCACGTGTACATGCTTTCATGTTTATATGTAGCCCTATAGTTTTTATTGCATTGATTAATTTTTTCTACTTGACATATATATGAAAGATGTCATAGCTAATATAAATATTATTTAGAGTTTATGATATAAATAGATGTTATAGGATTATAAATAGCATCATAAAAAAACACTTATTTGGCATATAAAAAACCAGGATATTGACAAAAAAGACCATATAATAAATGAAGTAACCGAAATTATTTAATTATATGTTTACTTAATGTAGCATAATCATATCTTCTTTAAGTTTGCTACAAATAGATAGAAATGAGCTCAATTTTAGCAGCATTCATTAGCTTCAAAAGATGCATCTTTGTAAAACTATAGAAAGCGACGGGGAATCGGACTGCGGCAAAGCAATTTGATCTAATATAAATAGATGTTATAGGGTTATAAATAGCATCATAAAAAACACTCATTTGGCATATAAAAAACCAGGATATTGACAAAAAAGACCATATAATAAATGAAGTTACCAAAATTATTTAATTATATGTTTACTTAATGTAGCATAATCATATCTTCTTTAAGTTTGATATAAATAGACAGAAATGAGCTCAATTTTAGCTAAATTCATTAGTTTCAAAACATGCATCTTTGTCAAACTGTAAAAAACCATGGGGAATCGGGCTGCAGCAAGGCAATTTGATCTATAATAGCTAGAGTCCATGACCTGCAAACAAAACTGAATCGAGCATAATTAGACATCGTAAACTTCTCAAGTGATACGGGTGTATCTTCTCTTCGGAAAGTGATCCTCATGGGAGCTTGAGGATAGGTGATTCTCATGATATCTTGAGAATAGTGGTGTGAAGCGACACGGCGAAGCACAAGTGGAAGCGTGGAACGAGACGGTGAGCAGCAGATTCAAAGAATCCAGATTTCAGCTTGTGAGTCGACTCATACATGTACATGAGTCGACTCATCAGGTTGAGTCGACTCATGACTGTCATGAGTCGACTCACGAAACCCAACCATTTTGTCAAAAGCTTCTGCTCGTCGACTCATCAGCTTATGGGTCGACTCATCAGTCATGAGTCGACTCATCGAGGTTTCCTGGGCAGACTTGGTTTTTATTTTGAAGAAATTCTAGTTTGATTTGGTTTTGATTATTTACTATATTGCCACCACGTTGTAAACCCTATAAATAGGGACTGTTTAGGGTTCTAAACAGCAGGTGAGAGGCCAGATGTAGATCTAAAGGGTTTTAGGTCTAAGTGAGATCCTAATCAAAAGGATTAGGGTTTAGATTGTGAGGATCTATGAGATCTTAAATCAGATAGATTCAGAGATAGATTATAATCTTTGTATTAGGGTTTAGAGAGGATTAAGAGATTGTTCTCGATTCTAGTGAGATTGTGAGGGAGAGATTGTAATCTTTTGTTCTTCATAATCTAGAAGAATGTATTTTCCTTCGCCATATATTGAATTATGCTTGTATTTCTGTCATCCACTTCTCAACCCACCTTTGATAATTCTGCGATCAAAGGTGCTTACACGGCAACTCGTATCAAGTTGGTATCAGAGCATCAGATAAGGTGAAGGGGCATCCTGTGTATGGTCCTTACTCGATCCCAATACAAGGAGCTTAGCGAGATCCTTTTCTTTGGAAGGAGTTCAGAGATTAAGGAAGAAGAAGATGACTGAAGTCAACAAAGATGGAGGGGCTCGAGAGTTTCCTTAGCTGAAGTTCTAACTTGAATGTGACTTCAAGTTTCTAAGGGGGGACCCATGATACGGGTGTATCTTCTCTTCGGAAAAGCGATTCTTATGGGAGCTTGAGGATAGGTGATTCTCATGATATCTTAAGAATAGTGGTGTGAAGCGACACGGCGGAGCAAAGGTGGAAGCGTAGAACGAGACGGCGAGCAGCAGATTCGAAGAATCCAGATTTTGGCTCGTGAGTCGACTCATACATGTACATGAGTCGACTCATCAGGTTGAGTCGACTCATGACTGTCATGAGTCGATTCACAAAACCCAGCCGTTTTGTCAAAAGCTTCTACTCGTCGACTCATCAGCTTATGGGTCGAATCATCAGTCATGAGTCGACTCATATGCAGTCATGAGTCGACTCATCGAGGTTTCCTGAGCAGACTTGGTTTTTGTTTTGAAGGAATTCTAGTTTGATTTGGTTTTGATTATTTACCAGATTACCACCACGTTGTAAACCCTATAAATAAGGACTGTTTAGGGTTCTAAACAGGAGGTGAGAGGCCAGATGTAGATCTAAAGGGTTTTAGGTCTAAGTGAGATCCTAATCAAAAGGATTAGGGTTTAGATTGTGAGGATCTATGAGATCTTAAATCAGATAGATTCAGAGATAGATTCTAATCTTTGTATTAGGGTTTAGAGAGGATTGAGAGATTGCTCTCGATTCTAGTGAGATTGTGAGGGAGAGATTGTAATCTTTTGTTCTTCATAATCTAGAAGAAGGTATTTTCTTTCGTCATATATTGAATTATGCTTGTATTTCTGTCATCTTCTTCTCAACCCACCTTTGATAATTCCGCGATCAAAGGTGCTCGCACGGCAACTCGTATTATCAAGGATCAAACCTAACTATAAATGTTACATAAATGGGGAAATTACCTTTGAGATCAAAGATAGTTAGTTGCATTGTAAATAGTTAACTACTTTAATACACATCTTCGTTGCATATTAGAATGTTGTGTTAGATAATAATTGTTTGAAAGTTAATTTGTACAAAATGTGCATGATAGAATGAAAAAAATAATGAGCACGATTTTGATGAGGTGATTTACCTTTGAGGCAATAATACTTCTGGATACACAATATTTTTCGCGTATGTTTTTATTGTTCTTCTTATTTGGTCAACTTTCACTAATACCTTAGTTGTTCTCATTGATATCCCCCTTGATAATGCAACATATAATTGACCATGTGAGAATACATGATGCGGCAAATAAACTCCAACATAAGGTATTGTTTGTCCCTGTGCTTTATTGATTGTCATCACAAAACATAGTCAGATTGAAAATTGTTTTCTACGAAATTGAAATGGATAACTCTCATTTTCAGCTGGAGAAAAGGGTATTCTTGAAATCATGACATTTTGACCACAATGTTGACCAATTGTGATTTCAGCATGGATGACATTATATTCATATCCTCTACAGATCATTTGTGTGCCATTGCACATTCCATTAGATGGATCAAGATTACGTAACAGCATGATCAGACAATTTCTTTAAGAATCAATTTGTGAGGCGGGAGTCCCTTCGGCATTAAGGTGTTCAAGAACTCTTCTTGGTAATAATTATTTATGTCATCTACTGCTTCATTAAAGCTAAAGAATGTTTTAGCTTCATCAGGAAATAATACAATCAATTTTTCATTAAGTCCATCGACATACTCATTCCATGTTGAAACAATAGCACGTTGTGTCATGTATTTAGCAGATGATGAATTTGCTTGTAATGATGGAAAGATAGCATCAATCAAAAAATTTTCAGAGTTTTCATCATTGTCATATTCTATTACCATTTTATGTGGAAGAAGTATCAAATTCTCATCTATTGTGGTTTCCTATCCATTCCCCACGCGCAATAAGAACTCTCCAAATACTTGATCATTCTTGCTCTCATATTAATAGTAAGAGATAATTTCTCCATTTTTTCCAGAGATATGATTTCATAAGACTTGTATTGACTGTGTCCACTCTAGTGCCGTGTGGAACAACTGGTAGAACTTGACGAAAATCACCTCCAAACATGACTACTTTTCCACCAAAAATTCTTTTGTCACCAATTACATCCCTTAATGTTCTATCAACCGTCTCAATCATAAATCTTTTTGCCATAGGTGCTTCATCCCATATTATAAGTGATGCCAATCATATCAATTTTGATATTCCATCCTGCTTTGATATATTACACATTGTAGTTTCATTAGTAGTAATTGGAATTTTGATCGCGAATGTGTAGTTCGCCCTCCTGGCATTATTACGGCAGCCACTCGTGATGTCGCTATTGCTAATGCTATCATCTTTCTTGATCTTAGATTTACAAGTAATGCACGATAAAGAAAAAGTTTTACCTGTTCCTCTTGGGCCATCCATAAAAAATATTCTAGATTTTTTTTGTTGATTCTATCTAATATGATATCGAAGGCTTTTTTTGCCTCGGGTTTAACTTTGATTGAGCATGAAAATCTTCAAATGGAATGTCTATCTCCCTTTCATCAATAATTCTCTTGGTAAGGCTAACATCATCATGTATCAGTAATGGTAGATCATAATCTAAAATATGTTTACCCATACTCTCAAGGAAGAGACTAATGCTTTTTAATGTCCATGCAACACGAGCTGGTAGCATGTATTCATCTACTCCTCCCTTGAAATCTTCTGCCATCACTTCAAAATAATCATTCCATAATTTTCTTACATTTGATGGTTAGCAAAAAACTAAAATAATAGCAAATAATCTTCGTAGTGCATAAGGCATTTGGAAGGCAGTGGCCTCAACTAAACAATCAGAAATACTATCATCAACTTCTGGTAATCCTCTTTTTTGTGCAGCTTCCTTGAAGGACTTATATGCAATACCATCAACTGTTAAAATATATTCCCAGGAAGTAAGGCCCCTCACATGATTTAACAATAGATGTAAATAATATCTCTCTCCATCTTTTGGGTTTGCAGCGTTTATACGATCAATGACAAGTTTGTGCTTCCGATCAGACCAAATCTTTGCTTGGTTATTCCACATGTAGTGTTCAGGAAATTCGACGTATAGAAATTGACTTGCATTTTTAGTTGTTGTAGTTTCATTCATCTTGAATTCATACATTCTCCAAAATACTTCTTGCGCTGACACCCACCGTCTATCTTGGAAATGTTTTATTTTATCAAACTTATTTTGCTCTTCATTGTGTGCAAGGTAGATAGAGATCTTGTCGTGCCCTTTCTATATTTATTTATATAAATATTTGATCACTTTTACACTTGAGCAAACCTCAACATTAATGTGGTAATTGTATCTGTTAAGAAGATATGACGATATCATATTTAGAGATTTTCTCACATAGTATATTTTTTGTTGAAATATTCTCACAAATAATAAACTTTAAATCTATTGTGAAGATTGTACCTAGTAAGGAGATATGGATTATAAGGAACAACCCATTGGTTGTTTAACTCTGCTCGACGCACACATACTTTTCTACCATTATCCCTCCTCATGTAAATTGGATATGAATCTTTACCAGCTATTGTCTTAGAGGAAAAAGGTCATGGATAATGATGTCTACATTCTTGATTAACCATGCAAGGGCTGTCCATGCGATGTTTCCCACAGGGACCATGCATCATATGTTTGAAAACTATTCCATGAAGTCTTGGATGAGTAGATACATCTAGGATTTCTGCTGAAATATATTTATTGAACTGGCCAGGAGTTAAGATTTTGCAATCTTCTTTCAATATAACCAAGATATGAGCATGTGGAAACCCTCTTTTTGAAATTCAATCACGTACACATGCGCTCCAACTCTTCCAAAGACATTCTTTTTGAATAGTTGATCTTTTAGGCCTTCAAGTTTTGAATGGAATACACGTGATGTCAAATCAGGTCTATCTTAAGCAACTTGTCTCATTAGAAGTTCGTCTTTTATTTCTTTCCAATCTGGATTACAAGTCATCGTAATAAAAATATCTAGTTTACCAAACCTCTGAACCAAAGCCATTGCATCCATATACCAACACCGCATGTCTCTTGGTCCTTCAATAAAAGATGCAGGTAAGATAACCATTTGCCTAACTTGATCACCTCGAGTTTCACCGGTGGTTAGACTATCCACTATTCCTTGATACACTTCAGCTCTTATTTCAGATTATTTGTTCCCAAAGTAATCAAGTCTAGTTGTCTCAAAGTTTGATATACATGTCTACTATAAATTGTTGTAACAATCTCCAGCAAGCAACAACACAGATAGTTCTGATTCTCTTATTTGTAACTTGTAGCAATAATATTCTCTGCATGAAACAAGAGATTTTTTTGGCATAGTGACACCTATATGGAAAAAAAATTATTAATATTTAATATATGAAGAAACATTATTGATCACAAATGTTAAACTAAGTATATTTATGAGTACTTTACATGTCTGTTCTTGTTGTAATAGTTCTTGTACCGATGAGAATCGCAATTGACTTGAATTATTGTTCTGTTTTGAGATAGAGCAATCAATTTTTATGATATTTTGATGCCATACGGATTCACTTTCGGAAATAAAAGCGGGTATTACAATGGATCATAGCAACCATAATTATGCTTCACATAATGTCTTCGACCAGAGTGTTCATGAATCACAATCTCACTTTCAAAGGGAACATTTGAATTATTCCCTTCAATCCATATGGCAGCAACTTCATTGGATGGTGTATTATAGACCCGTTGATCAAGGTTAGTATTTGTAGCAATACAAACACGGATATTTTTGAATGATTCAAGATCTCTTAATGAACGAAGGAATATAGCATATGGATTATCTTTCAAATTTTCCATCACCATTTTCATAACCTCCTCATCAATTGTGTTATTTTGCAATATTTTCATCCGATTGTGAAGCTCATTATCACAATCATGAAAATACAATTGGAAAAAAGCGGGTTTATCTGTGCTTGGTATCAAACCCAGTAAATGGTGGTAAATTTGCCCTTGTGCTCGAAATGTATAAACACCGTTCGTCGATGATGCCAAACTTTTATCAATAGTAGCTCCAAATGAGGTGAATGAGAATAGACTATTGTATTTTCGTATATTTTTACGGAACTCTATTGCTTTTGGAGTGTTGGACATGAACAGTGAGTAAAAAGTTGGATGGACATGCGTTGAAGCCAATTTGATTTGGCCATTATCGCAGCAAAATGTTGGCACTTCATGATCAAATTTCTTTGCTCCACAATGAATACAATGCGGGACTACTTTCATTTGATGTAACTCTGAGTATGAAGGATTATAGAATGTGTTTTCTATAAAATAAATTAAGCGATCAGTATTAAATTTTGTAAACTATGGGTTTTATATAATTTTAGTGTGTTGGATATACCTTGAAATTGATATTCTGATTGCGTAGCATGAAGTAACCACTTGACTCATCATTTAGCGGGACTATGATGATCATTCGAGGCACTGAGACTTGATTAATACGGGTATATCTTCTCTTCAGGAGCTTAGCGATCCTCATGGGAGCTTGAGGATAGGAGATTCTTATATCTTGGGAATAGGAGCATGGATGGAGCCAAAGAAGACGGCGAAAGAAGTTAGCAGGAGCGAAACGCAAAAGAACAGGGTAAACTGGCAGATCTTTGGCCGGTCGACCGCAGCACACATGCCGTTCGACCGAAAAACCTGCACAATGCAGGGTTTGAGAAAACTCTCTGGCCGGTCGACCGGACCAAGCCTGGCGGTCGACCGGATCGTGATTTCTAGGTTTCCTGTTTCGTTTTGGATTCTGTTTTGATAGGGATTCCTAGTTCTTTTGGGCTTGTTTATTTACAAGATTGTCATCCACGTTTGTACATCTATAAATAGGATTGTTTTAGGGTTCAAAACAATCAGATCTCAGAGAGAAGTGATCAAGAGAAATTCTAATAATTGTATTAGGGTTTAGAGAGAGAGTTGAGAGGTTGTTCTCGATTCTAGTGAGATTGTGAGAGAGGGATTATAATCTTTTCATACTCATAATCTAGAAAAGGTAATTTCCTTCACCATACTGAATTGTTCTTGTGTTTTGGTCATCCTCTTCTCAACCCACCTTTTGGTAATTCTGCGACTAAAGGGTGCTCGCACGGCAACTCGTATCAAGTTGGTATCAGAGCACCTAGATCCTGTGAAGGGACAACTTGTGTATGGTCCTTACTCGCTCATAGTACAAGAAGCTTGGCGAGATCCTTATTTCCTTAGAGGGAGTCCAGAAATTAAGGAAGGAGAAGATGACTGAAACAGATAATTCAGCAAGACTTGATGCCATGGAGAAGTAGATTGAGACGATCGGGATGACTCTTACTCAACTCGTGGGTCTCATCAATGGAGGAGACAAAAAGGAGGAATCTTCTTTGAAGGGTAAGAAGAAACTCGTCGAATCCGACGAAGAGAGCGAGAAATCTGATTCAGAGAGGGAGACTGAGATTGTCAAGACTGTTGGACATCAAGGGGGTAAGAATAATTACCAGAATCTGAAGATTGACTTCAAGATTGAGATTCCTATTTATGATGGGAGTGTTGACATCGAGAGGCTTGATGACTGGATCGAGCGGATGGAGACGTATTTTACTCTTTATAGCTATTCGTCAAAAGAGAAGATTGTGTTCGCAACTTTGAAGCTTTCAGGACACGTGTTGACGTGGTGGAAATCCTATTGCAAGCAGGAGAAGAAGATGGTGTCATGGAACAAGTTCAATGAGCTACTTAGGAAACAGTTCTATCCGGTGGGATTCCTTGAGGAGCGTTGGTACAAGTGGTATGGCTTGCACCAAAGGGTCAATCAAACCGTTCAAGAATACACTACAGAGTTCCAGCAGCAGGCAATGGTTCTTAACATTGCGACAGAGGAATATTCCGTGTTCATAAAGTATATGGCGGGATTGAGTGATTACATCCGAAAGGAGATGAGGTTATTCACGATCGAGACTATTGCAGAGGAGAGCGTGAAGGCCATTGCCATTGAGGGAAAGCAAAAGAAGAGCAACGAAGCAAAGGGGGATGCAAAGCAAGTTGGAGGTGAGTCTAGTGGTTCTCAGTTTAAGGAGGAGAAGAAGAAGGGTGATCTAGGAAAAACAGGACTGATTTGTGGTCATTGCGAGAAGATAGGGCACATAGCTGATCGGTGCTGGGAGAAGTATCCTCATCTCAAGCCAAGGGGGTTGAAGAAGAATGAGGAGAAAAAGGCGTACATGATAACTCAAGGCCCGAAAGAAGTCCCGGGGATGATGGAACCCAATAGCAGTCTCAACCTTATGGCGGGGAAGCAGGCCACTAAAGAAGATGACGACCCGAGGGAGCAGCTCTTTGTATTTTAGTTGCAAGTGAAGACCAGTTTGGTTAATGCCATAGTTGATTCAGGCAGCGAGAAGAATTTGATATCGAAAGCCTTGGTTCAGAAGCTGGGTCTGAAGACGGTCAAGCATCCGAAGCCCTATTCATTGGGGTGGATTCAGAAGGAGGAGAAGCTAAGTGTAGTTAATCAATGCACTATAAGATTTGCGCTCCATGAGTCGTATATTAACGAGGTCACATACGACGTAGTTCCATTGGATGTTTGTCAGATTATACTGGGCAAACCGTACTTATGAGATAGATATGTGATCTACGAGAGGCGGGCTCAGAAGTATACATTCACCAAAGGTGGTGAAAAGTTCATCTTTTGTTCAGCATCTCTTCCAATGGAGACAAGCTTGGGGACGGTGATACGAGCGAAGAGGCTAGTGAATGCAAGCAAGAAGTTTGTCTCGTTGTGCATTAGACTTCCAGAAGTGCCATCAAAAAGGGATTGCAACTTGGAGCAAAAGGTGACTATGACGAGATGCGAGATGAATGAGTTGTTTCCGATCGGACGTCGAGACCGGTTTTCTAACAATGCTAGGTGGTGCAGAAAAGAAGGAGGGGCTCGCGAGTTCCCTCAGTTTTAGTTCTAACTTGAACGGGACTTCAAGTTCCTAAAGGAGGGACCCATGATACGGGTGTATCTTCTCGTCAGGAGCTTAGCGATCCTCATGGGAGCTTGAGGATAGGAGATTCTTATATCTTGGGAATAGGAGCATGGATGGAGCCAAAGAAGACGACGAAAGAAGTCAGCAGGAGCGAAACGCAAAAGAACAGGGTAAACTGGCAGATCTCTGGCCGGTCGACCGCAGCACACATGTCGGTCGACCGGAAAACCTGCACAATGCAGGGTTTGAGAAAACTCTCTGGCCGATCGACCGGACCAAGCCTGGCGGTCGACCAGATCATGATTTCTGGGTTTCCTGTTTCGTTTTGGATTCTGTTTTGACAGGGATTCCTGATTCTTTTGGGCTTGTTTATTTACAAGATTGCCATCCACGTTTGTACATCTATAAATAGGATTGTTTTAGGGTTCAAAACAATCAAATCTCTGAGAGAAGTGATCAAGAGAAATTCTAATAATTGTATTAGGGTTTAGAGAGAGAGTTGAGAGGTTGTTCTCAATTCTAGTGAGATTGTGAGAGAGGGATTGTAATCTTTTCATACTCATAATCTAGAGAAGGTAATTTTCTTCGCCATACTGAATTGTTCTTGTGTTTTGGTCATCCTCTTCTCAACCCACCTTTTGGTAATTCCGCGACCAAAGGGTGCTCGCACGGCAACTCGTATCATTGATTCACTCCTATTTTCAATGGATCTATTTATATAAGAATTTTGCTCTTCTTGAGTGAGATTGGTATAATAATCTTTGAAGTAATTGTTCCACTTTCGCTTTCTTGAGGTCTCTCCATCTGCAAATTTATATTAAAATTATTGACAATTACATTTTCGAATTGAAGGAAACATTTTAGATATTAAGAACATAGTTCAAATCTCTATCAAAAGTCATCTCTGGTCTAGTCTGTTGAAATGAAACACATGCAAAAGGAATGGAATATAAGTAACTGTATGGAATAATTTATTCATATATACATATGCAATCAAAGCACTCTAGCAAATCTTAAAAATGATTGTTTAATATAAAATAGTGTATATAGATTATCTTTTAGAATTATATAGTTATACTATGGATTGCTAACAGTGCTGGTTGCTTTTCAATGCAAAGTTTAGAGTGAAAATTCACTAATTGAGTAGAGGACTTCAGATTATTTTAGGTGTTCTCATTAGCTTGTTAATCAATATTGTTTCTTCATATTGTTTACTTGAAATATTCAGATTTATATTGGATGTTCACTAATGATGGTTGATTAATTGTTTGTTGTGATTCAAAAACCATACATTTGACGTGAAACTACACCATATTGATTATTTATTTGGCAATCGATCTATTCACTGAGCATGAAATTTTTTTCCAACTTTTATTTGTTGTTATGGTCAAAACTAATATTTAGGAAAGGAAGCAATTTATTAAATTATAATTAATTAAATAAAATATTCAATCAAGATTTTTTAACAGTTAAGAAAAGTTGTAAAGATAGCTGATATAACTATTTATTTTAGGATAGATTTGCAAGAACAATAATGTAGGATGTAATTTTAAAGTTATCTATAATTTGAGGGGTATATATTGAAAAACTTATTATAAAACTTTGAAATAAAAGAGATAAAACTTGCACACCAGTTTATCATTTCTCTACACTGTGGAATTTCAGGATTCACGAGCAACAGAGTTGATGATTTTATAGATAATTGAAACTCACCTAAAAATAAAACAAACGTAAAATTAAAAGATTTTCACATCATTTTAAAACCATGCTTGTCGTTTTTTTACCTAAATAACGTCTACTAATTACGCTTAGCAATGCAACAACGAGTTTCATAGCTTTCAAATTCTCCAAAGACGATCCTTCAATCTCAGCTAAATTGCCCCATAGTGTCACCGAAATTTGATCAAACCTAAATTTTAAAAAAAACATTAATTTTCTTACCAATAATTAGTACATAATAATAAACAATAATATTAAATTCTTACTCTTTATTCATAATTATGACCTCCTTTCTTTTGGAATTGGGATTGCTAAAAATTGGCTTCACAGTTGTTACGAATCCAACAACATCTGCAATGGAGAAATTTTAGTGATTATTAATATGTAGAAATATTCGCATAATATTTTTTTTAAACTTACCAAAAGACATTATTCCATCATCAAAAGCATAAGCATCTTTAAATGAAAGGAATGTTTGTTTCAACTTTTCCAATTATACAAATTTTTTTTGTTTCTCGAATGATTGTCTTTGTTGTTAGTGCCAACTCCTTTTCTGGATTAATTGTTGGATATTTCAAATTTGGAGACTTTACTTCTCCATTGGTTATAATATACGTCTCTTCCATTATCAACAAACCGCTGAACTTTTCTATCAGCTTATTAAATAAAATTGCTTGGATAAGTGTTCCCTGCAAAAGTCACAATGTAGAATATATCACATAATCATGGTAATATGAAAATTACATGGAATAATAACAATGTGAAATTCGTATCACCTCTTTATCAATTAGAATCAACTTTTGCTTATTCCCTTCTCCATTCTTAAAGGAGTCTATAGTATTACGTAAGACACGAACATTTATACTCCATTATTTTTGATAAATTTTTAACTCTCAGATCGGGATGTTAGCTTGATCATTAGTTCCATCTTGATCAGATGACATGCTTCACGAAAAAATATATAATTTATAGAGATAATTCGGAGTTTATACCTTACAAAAAAAACATGTTTTTACTAATCTTATTGAATCACATAGTGTTGCTTCCATCTCTACCATTTTTATTTTTATTTTTGTTAGGATTTGATAAGATTTTGTAAGATGGAAGTTAAGTATGGATTATATTTATATGAGATAGAAAAAACAAAAGTGTAAACAACATTTATTAAATATTATTTGTAACTGATGTCTCTTCTAAATGCACAAATAATCTATCTACCCTTTAAAAGAGCCAGTTCCTGAAAAACTTTCCCCTTCCAAAAATAACCTTCAACCAATTTAAATATACCCAATTTCTCCCAGCGATACAGAAAAATCATCATCAGCATCCCACCTCGGTTACGCCTTCCTCTCCGCCGAAGCCGAAGAGTTCATCGTTTTACCTTCTCTGACGAAGCCGAAGCGTTTGCAAAGATGAGTATTATTCATCGGTTACCCTTCTCCGCCGAAGCCGAAGCGTTACAGAGATTTGCAAAGCTCAGTATTTCTTCAAAATTTCCGCATTCATCTCCACAATTTTAAGAATTAGGGTATTTAGGAAGGTATTTCTTCTTCGTCTTCACTCCTCTATACAAAACCCTAACTCTAAGCGTTAGTTCTGCTCAATTCACCCTATCCCCTTTTAGTTCTTCAGTCCTTTAATTTTGTTATAATTTTGCCCTAATTTTCGAATTCCTACAGTTTCAAGCAACAAGGGTTTAAATATTCCAACAGCAGCTGTATCGGTTGTTATTTCTTTCCTAAATTAGGTATTTCTTGTTATATACCTGCTTTTCATTCAAATTTTACTTAAGTTATTGTTACAATACGCTCATATTTTGGTTTACAGTCTTTAATTTACAATAGATGCAGTTTGTCTCATGTTAAAAGGGTGTTAAATCAAGTTTATTTGCCTGTAACCTGTTTTTAATTTTTAATTATTGATCATATGTAAAGTGGAAGTAATAAAAACTAGAGTAAAAATATAAATCAAGGAAAATTTTAGAAAGAGTCTAAGACATGTCTCCTAGAAATGTCTGTCTCCATCCTATTTCCTGTCAACCTCAATATAGAAATGCTCACTCCACGATGCTGGTACAACTAATATATCAGATATATGTACTATATATCCTTTCGTAAATATTTGTTGCATGGATACTTGTTGATGAAGACCCACCCCTATAGGATACGTACACGATATTTGATGAATATGTATTGAGACATCCTAGAATTTATTTATAAATGTTTCAAAGATATAGTGAAGATGTGTCTAAGACTCAAATTGAATAAGTAACTGATGAATTGCCAATTTCATCTCAGTTGTAGATACATTCTATTTTAAGTTATTGTATGATTGTAGCACATTTCATAAGAAAGAGTTCAAGGAATATGATTGCACATGTAAGTTATGTAACTATTGATTTTTATAACTTGAGAACATTTCATAATGTATGATTTATTGTCTTCCTCTAAAAGTTCTAGGTTTGTCAAATCATGCACAAATAATGAATGGTAACACACACCTAGAGACTCGTACTTTATTGTGTGGTATCCAGGAGGCATCCTAAATTTTATGGTTTGATATATCAAAGTGCTACATGTCATATCCATGTCATGCACCTATATTGGTGCATACTATTGTATAAGTATCACTGTCTATTATTATTTTGTGCATAAGTAGCACTTTCTATGACAGTGATACTAATGTATAAGCATCACTGTCATGCACCTATACTGGTGTATATTGATGTATAAGTATCACTGTCTATGATTCTTTTGTTTGAATAGAGTAAGAATGAGCAGCATGCCTTTTAGATTTAATGTGATAAATCCATAACCGATTGCGCAAAAGAGGCTGTTTAAATTTTCACTTTATATGATTTACCTATTTAAAATGTCAGGTGTTTGGGAGACTGAAGGAAAATAGGGGAAGAATTTAGAACCATTTTGGAGTCAATTTAATGTCAGACCACCGGAGCTTACAAATTGTGGACCTGCTATTCTACAAATTAGAGAGACTAGATTTGGGCTCACTTGTATGATAATCAAGGTGAAACATCAATCTTGAAAATTGACATGAATAATTGAGATGGATATAAGATATTGTAATGATGAGGAACAGATTTGACACTTTTCTTCATCGTCCGAAATTTTAGCAACCTGGAATGTATATTACAGATACTTCCAGCAGCCAAAAAAACTGCTTAAGCCAAATTACAAGTGAAGGAAGAACAAAAAATGAGAGATAAGCAGAACTATGAGAACAAGAAAACAACTTAAGAAAGTTATTGGAAGAAATCAACTTAATTCAGTCATCACAAGAAACCTGAAGTAAACAAATGCACAAGCCAACCAACAAATATATTGCATCCATCATAAAAACTGAAAATAGATACATATACTGCTAATAAATTTGAGAAGGTAAAATGTCTTTTTGTTTAACTTGAACATAACTTCAAGAATGCCTATTATTAACTCATAATTAATGATAAAATAAAAAAATATTTATGTAAGGACATGTCTTTATATGACTTTGCACTCATAAAGTCACTTTCTTAATTAATATGCAAGGTAATAGAAGAGGTAGTCACATATATACATTAAATAGTTTTAGGCGGGTGAATCATGATTTGCAAACTTTTGAATCTGGTGTTTTCTTTCAGTATTCAAGCTAAATGTGAGCAATTAAGTTAATCTCTATAATTTACAAGGTCTATAACACTTTCTGGGCAATTGTAGGTTAGTGGCATGAAAAGCACCAAGGTCTGACTTTTATAAGGGTAAAAAGTTTCATTTACCCCTGCACTGGTCCTTCGGTTGAATACCTAGCCTATTAAGTTTGAATGTCTTACAAGCTTAGATGCATTACTGAAGTTCAGTTGCCACTACCATCCTTTCAGTCTAATTCAGGAAAAGCTTATTTGCAGCAACACGCATGAACTAAATAGACAAGCTCCAAAAGGGAAGAACCACTGGATAAATTGCATATATGAAACATCGCCAAACTTTTTCTAATTGATAATGAACAACTTCTGAGAGGAGAGAACAGCCACAAACAATGAGTATACACATGACACTTTCTTCTATTTCTACCTTTTGATTGACGACAAACACAGGCACTCAAACATAGAGAAGTAAAATGCATGTATGTAGTTCAACGAGAGAGTTTTTATTGTTCAGTATCTAAAAGGAGCATGACCCGTGTGATAGTTTGTTGTTAAGCAGGATCTGTCTGTGCGTAAGACCTATTTTCATGTTTCATTTGAAACACCTATCAAGGTGTGTGTATTGACGACAGAATAATGATGTTTCATTTGTTTTGCACTTAACTATTTTATTAAAGGTGAAATTATGTAGTTTATTAAACTGCATGCAAGTTTTTCTTAAAAAAATTGTCTCTTTTTGCTACTATCTTTGTTCTTTTTGGTGTATAATAACTAATGCTTTAATGTACATGCTTTAGGTCCAAAAGGACCGTGACATTAATTCCTTTGTAAAGCAGCAACAAAAAAAAAGCTTTAGTTTATTAATAGCTCCTAAATTTAGAAACTTAAGCACATAACAACTAATGCTTTAATGTATTGTCTGACAATTTGTTAAAACATTATGTATAAGTTTATCTGTTAGAAAAATATTTTGCCTGGGTCGTTTGTTTAATTTATTTTGAACTCCATACATATTATCCAATACCGCACGAGTTATGGCATGTAGTATTTCATTTTCCAAATACTTTCCCTGTCAAACAATATTGTTTTCCCTTTCTTCATCTATTGTTTACATTTTCTTTTAAGTTTCTATTTAGGTATTTTTCATCATTTCTTCACTTTTTTTAATAATTAATCTCATCTCAAGCCTTCAGTAACTATGTTTTGAAAAACTTCAAAGCCAACATTTCTGGAAACTTCGTGCAATTTAACCTTATATGCAATGCTTGAACATGTTAGTTAATTAGTCAAACAAATCTATTGTTATCAAAGACACAATAAGTTCTTGTCTGGTTCCTTGTCGGCTATGAAATGCACCAAGTACATCCCTGTATATCTTATAAGAGAATATGTTTTCGTGACTTAACTTCTTTCTGTTGAATTTGATTCTAAACCATCATGTGCTCCCATTTCTTCAATTATACTGAGCCATTATATCTATTGTTGTGAAGTAGCTTCATATCTATACTGAGCCATTATGTGCTCCCATTATTTTTGTTTTTTCTACAAATTCTGTTATTATTATTTTTTTTCAAATGGAAATGGGTTAGTTTTTGTTTTTTCTACAAATTTTGTACATGCACACATAGCGTGCACAAGAAATATATTCCTCATTAATAGTATTTTGGTGAATTTCTAATAAGCCTCCTATGTTTAGTATCATCTTTTTAAAACATTGAGTGAAATGATGTGCACTTTTGTAATACACTTTTACGTCTAGATTAAATAATTTAACATTTTTTCATATTAATGCAGATATTCTACTTGGTTGGATATGCCTTGTTTTTTTTAAAACATTTCTGAAGTTATCGGTGATTCAGGTTAGTTAATCAACTTTCTTCTCTTTTCTCTTTATTTTGTTCATAATGATGGTAACTCTATTTCCTTGTATTTATCTTCTTCTACACTTACATATTTATTATTATTATTATTATTATTATATGACTTCAAAAAACAGAATTAACCTTAGCATATGAGATATTTGTGATTACTGATGCATGTATAGTGTACCAATTTTCTCAAAATAAACCTTAAGTACTATTGAACATCAATTAAAATATACTTATTCTCTCAAATTATATTCACTACTATACTTATGTTTAACAAAATCAATAAATTAACACATTAAATTTTTTTCCCTTGTACAAATTTACATTGTACTTCTTGGATTGCATAATCATTATACATTTGTATAAGAGTACCTTCTTCCAAATGACTTCAAACCAAGGTTTGAATTCAACATAAATATATATTATTATTGCTTTATGTGTATTTGTGTTTATTAATAGTATATTTCATTATTTTTTAACAGAAGAACACATTCTAATACATAAGAGTAGAAACATCAAATATAATCAGTTGAATGTTGATCAGAAGAGAATGTAATCATTGATAATAATATAAAGAGGAAAAGAAATGATTTTGCTGACAGTAGTACCAATAGCAAGGGAAAAACGTAAGATTGATTTGTTTTGTGGAGCTCAGCGAGAATATGAGCATGGAGGTTTGCATAGATTAATTTTATAATTTATTAAAATAATTACATGATTTTATATATCTAAATTTATTTAACACTAAAAACTATTATTTTTTTCTAGGTCAAATTACACATGAACCAATATGTTCTTTATTACATAAACTACGCACTCCAAAGTCTTGTTCATTTTGTGGAGCAAAAAAGTTTGAACATGAGCCACCAACATCCTGTTGTCACAATGGTGAAATCCACCTAGCAGATGTGAACATCAATGACGAGTTATATGACCTTTATACAGTACAAACCTAAGAGGCAATTGAGTTTCGAAGACAAACCAGAAAGTATAATAGCATTTTCTCATTCACATCATTTGGGGCAAGGTTTGATAGAGAACTTGCATCAAACAGAAAGGGTATTTTCACATTTAGAGCATAAGGACAAATATATCATAATCTCCCCTCTCTAATTCCAGAAGAAAATAAGCCTTCCTACTTTCAACTTTACTTCTACGATACGGAGTATGAGTTACAAAATCGAATGGGAATATTAGATAATGCAAACATGAGTACGACTACAACTAAAAGATTGATGGATATATTAGAAGGAAACCCATATGCAAAATTTCTGCGGAAACTGAATGATTTTCCTTCTCTTAAAGACTTCAAGATCATTATAAATAGAGATGTTGCAGTAGATCAACGTGTTTACAACTCACCAATAGTGGATCAGGTTGCAGCTGTCTGGGTAGAGGGAAATAATAAAAATGTTCCGTATGAGAGAGAAATAGTTGTCCATTCACACTCCGGCAAGAGTCATCAAGTTAAGCATTATTTTGGTTATTATGATCCTTTACAGTATCCTTTACTATTTCTAGGCGGAGATGTTGGATGGTACCAAAATATTAAAAGAAGGGATAAAAATGATATTCGCCGTTCAAAACAAGTAAATACAACATCTCAAGTGACTCAGTAAACTTTTACATCTGCAGAAGACATATTTAAACGAGAAAGGGAAGGTAAATCATAATTAAAATTGTTTAATAATATTAAAACATTAAAAATTAACTTAACCTGCAAACTTGTAGGTGTTAAAGCACCAAAGGCGGGAAGCGTCTCATGTCGAGAATATTATTGTTACAAGTTCCAGATAAGAGACACTCGACAATCTAATGTATTAACATCGGCAGGCCGGTTGTTCCATCAATATGCTGTTGATATGTACATAAAGCTTGAAACAACAAGACTTGATTATTTTAGAAAAAAACAATCAAAAATCAGAGCAGAGTTATTCCAAGGCATAGTAGATAGTGTAGCTGCTGGGGAAGCAAAAGCATGTCAAGTCGGAAAAAGAATAGTGCTGCCATCATTATTTATTGGTGGTTCTAGAGATATGCGTCATAGATATCTTGATGCAATGTCATTAGTAAAACGATTTGGCAAACCAGATATTTTCATCACAATGACATGCAATCCTGAATGGGAAGAAATCATGGAGGAGCTATATTCAGGACAGACACATAATGATAGACCGGATTTAACCTCAAGGATATTTAGAGCAAAATTTCAAGACCTAAAAGATCAGCTATTTAAAAAGGAAATCTTTGGAAAAGTTGCTGCCCATGTTCATGTCATCGAGTTTCAAAAAAGAGGGTTGCCTCATGCACACATGTTAATTATTCTAATGGGAAAGCACAAAATCGTCTCATCAGATCATTATGATAAGTACGTATTAGCAAAAATTCCAAACCAGTATGAAAATCCAATCCTATATGAACTAGTAAAAAAACATATGATGCATGGCCCTTGTGGAGAGTTAAATATGAAGAATGTTTGCAAGCAAAATGGCGAGTGCAAATATCACTACCCTAGAGAGTTTTCTCCAAGATCAGTACAAGCGAAAGATGCTTACCCAATTTATAAAAGGAGCAAAAATAATAGAACAATGTTGGTTCGAAACAAAATCCTTAATAATCAATGGGTGGTACCTTACAATCCCTATTTGCTGACACGTTATAACTGTCACATCAATGTTGAAATATGCTCAGGCATAAAAGCAGTGAAATACCTTTATAAGTACATATATAAAGGCCATGATAGAGTGGCAGTAAACATTGAGTATAATGAAGGTGAAAATGTTGTGAATAAAATTAAAAATTTTCAAGAAGCAAGATGGGTATCAGTTCAGGAAGCTTTCTGGAGAATATATGAATTCCATCTTAATGATATATTCCCGGCTATCACTAACTAACAACTTCACATGCCAAATCATCAATATGTTTCTTATTAGAAACATCAATACCTATCGAAATTGATTCACTTGGAACATGTCTTCAAGATGATGCTTACAGAATTTTTTACTATGTGTAAACAAATTAAAGAAGGTAACAAGAAGAAACATGAAAAGGACCACGAAAAGGAGTTATTATATGTGGAATTTCCTGAATGTTATGTTTGGAATTCAACATCAAAATCTTGGAGTCCAAGAAAACAGAGACAAGTGATAGGTCGAATAAACGGGGCTAATCCAATTAAAGGAGAGAGATATTACTTGCGACTATTGCTTACTCACGTTAGGTGTCCAACGTCATTTGAGGATCTACTGACGGTAAATGGCATTCATTGCAAATCTTTCAAGCAATCAGCCCATAAATTAGGTCTTTTGGAATCTGATGATAGTATAAGAGAGTGCTTAGATGAAGCCATCGTCTTCCAAATGCCAACAACACTTCGACGTTTGTTTGTAACAATATTGGTTCATTGTGAGATGTTAATCATTTGTGGGATCAATATCTTGAATCATTATCTGAAGACTTCTCAAGGAAACCAAATGCTACTAGAGCTTCGGTGATAAATGATACTCTTCTCAATATTAACTTCTACTTAGAGAGTATGGAAAGGATATTAAAAAATTTGATTTGCCACCTTTAAAAGCAAAAACCATTACAGAGGAAGTTTCACACCCAAGAGAAATAAAAGAAGAGCTAGATGTACAAATCCCAATAGATGATCTAAATGCTGCAACAAAACTCAAATATGAACAACATACTGCATACACTATAATATTAACACGAGTTGAAGCAAATAAAAGTGGAGTTTTCTTTATTGACGGTCCAGGAGGAACTGGGAAGACTTATTTATATCATGCTCTACTTGCCACAGTAAGATCGCAAGGTATGATAGCTCTTGCTACAGCGATATCAGGTGTCGCAGCTATAATAATGCCTGGTGGAAGAACAGCACACTCCATATTTAAAATCAAAATCCCAACAACATATTCATCTATGTGTGGTATATCAAAGCAAGATGGGACATCAAAACTCATTAGAATAACTCATCTAATAATTTAGGACGAGGCTGCTATGGCTAAACGCGTTGCAATTGAAACGTTGGACAGAACACTAAGATATTTAATGGATCAAGATGAACCATTTGGCGGAAAAGTAATTGTGTTTGGTGGTGATTTCAGACAAGTTTTACCAGTGGTTCCTCGCTCAACAAGATCACAAACTATCAAAGAAAGTTTAGTAAGCTCATATTTATGGAGCAAAATGATCAAACTACAACTTTCAAAAAATATGAGAGCAAAATCAGACACAACACTCAGTGAATTTCTTCTTAGGATTGGGAATGGAGATGAACCAACAGTGACACAGGATCTCATAAAACTGCCTAATGCAATGTTCATCCAGAATCAAGGTGATGGCCTATCAGAAGATTCTCTCATAAATTCAATTTTTCCATCTTTAGATGAAAATTTCAAGTCTATTGACTATATGAAAGATAGAGCTATCCTTGAAACAAAAAATGAATATGTTGACATGTTAAATGTAGACTAATAAAAAGGTTTCCAGAGAAGGAAAAGAATTCTATACCTTTGATGAAGCAGTTGATGACACTAATCATCATTACCAAGAAGAATTTTTGAACACTCTGCTCCCTAATAGATTGCCACCACACAAGCTCATGTTGAAAAAATAGTTTCCAATTATTTTACTAAGAAACTTGGATCCAACTAATAGACTGTGCAACGGTACAAGAATGGTATGTTAAGATTTTAACTACAATGTAATTCAAGCTAAAATCACAATGGGCTAACATGCGAGAAAAGAAGTTTTCTTGCCAAGAACACCATTGTCACCAGTAAAAGATGAAGGATTACTATTCAAGTTCAAACGCAAATAATTTCCCATAAGATTATGTTTTGCAATGACAATTAATAAATCCCAAGGGCAAACAATACCTAACGTAGGTATTTATCTACCTGAACCAGTGTTCTCTCATGGGCAATTATATGTTGCTTTATCGCGGGGTACTTCTATGATGACAACTAAGGTCTTAATAACATCAGATGGAAAATTTATAGAAGAGGAACAATACACAAAGAATGTTGTATACAAGGAAGTTCTCCAGCCAAAGGACCACGAGGAATAATTCAAATGACCAATAACATTTTTGAAGGTTAGGAATTTATATAATAAGTAGCTGCAATTTTATTAAAGTTTTTTCTTAAAAATAATTAAAAAATTACAATTCATTATTACATCATTCACTCTGTTCGTTCAAAATCATGTACTAATCAAAATTAAAATAACTTTAAACATTGTAAATAATATTAATTAATAAATTTAAATTACTATAATTAGTGTCACATCTTTGATATAGAAATAGTCTCATTTTATTTTCTTTTGAGTTTATTTAGTACTTCAGATGCGTTGTTATTTATATATAACAAACTATTTAAAATCTTGCAGGAACAATGTCATCCATCAACGAAGGACCAATTCCACACATCCAAATATGCCAACTAAAAAGTTTCAAAGAGAGTAGACCATTCATGTTATTATCCTAAGAACTATTGAGTCATCTTATGAGAACAACAAAGGATCAGGAAAACTACTAAAAATAAATTTTGCCGACTCAGAGGTAATGTAGCAAATTTCTGCATGCTATAATTCTATTGATAAGTGTTGATATTTATTCTTAAATAAAGTAATACATACAATGTTTAAGTATAATATGCATCACTTTTTATCATGTCATAGCAATCGTTATTTTAAATCTATGCAGAGCCTTCTCAATTTTTTAAAATTTTATAAATTATAAATATAAATTAAATTATAATTGTTGATGCTTGTTCATATATTAATTATTATCACCTTACTATGTATAATATCATATAAAAATTCGTGCATTTATTAAAGAGGTAAGCAACATTTAATTCATTTTTTCAAATTTTATACAACAAATATCATGGTTTCTTCCTAATTCTACGTAAGTTAATTGTCTACATATGTTTAACAATATAAGCAAGCAAATTGGAATATGACATCAACACAATATTGTATACACACTGCAACGAAATAGTTATTATTTAGCCTAAATTTTTAATAAGCATATTTACCATAAATTTATTATTTAGTTGCTTGATCAAGCTAAATTTTGAGCATATTAATTTATCATGTTAGTCCCTCAACTTAGTTGGTGTTGCAAAACTTTGGTGTAATTGTTTATACAAGTAGCGCCTATTGGAATTGTTTACAAAGAGCTAATCCGTATAAACAATTAAATTTGTTAATTGAGATCAATTGACTTATTAGTAAGTAGTAGAAATTCTAATTCAATAACATGTAAATTTATATAAATAAGGTTATTTTTTTATGAATTAAAAGGTAATTTTTTATGGACCCAAAGATTATGGATACCTTTCAGTAAAATCTATAGAATGATTAGTTAAAATTTTCCTACATAAAACTACATTTATACATAACTTACGTCATCTATTACTTATCTTATTTATCTTAGGCTTAAATGAATGTTAATGTATTAGTTATTTGTGAGATAATATTATTAATATTTGCAGGGGAAAAAATACAAGGTATTATGTTTGGAGAAACTATTAAAATGTATAAACACATGCTTCAAAAGAATCATGTTGTTTACATTTCAAATGGAGAAGTCAAACCAATAAACCCACTTTATGGAAATGTACATGAGTCAATTGAGTTAACATTGACTAAGAACATTTTTATCAAAGAATAAAAAGCAGAGTTTCAATTTGATAAGATATTGAATAACTTTATCTTAATCAAAGACGCAATTTCCAACGAGGATACAAGGAATATAAGTAAGTATTTGTAAACACCTTTTACTTTTAATTTAAAATTTTATACATGAAATTTAAACTTATTATAAATTTATGTGCAGATGTTCTTACAATAATAGCAAATGTGAAGCCTATGATCAAGTACGTTACAAGATATAATAAGGCGGACATAAGGCGAGACATCATTATAGTAGACAAAGAGTATACACACATGCTTTTATTTCACAATAAATTAATTATTCAAAATATAATATATTAACCTAAAATTGTCTAACTTTTTTTACACAGTGAGATAACATTGTCTGTAACTTTATTCGGAGATTTAGCGAGCAATGAAGGTTCAATTATTGAAGAAAATATGCATGAGATAACTATAATAGCGCTATCAGATTTTAAAATATCATTGTACAAAGGTAACATATTTTATTATTGAATTGTAAATTATTTATCAATAAATATCAAATTCTAATTATAACTATTATACATGCAGGGGAGATGTGCATGACTTCGCAAATTGCATCAACAATATGTATCAACCCTGAAATACATTGCTAAAGACATGCAAGAATGGTAATTCAAATAAAAAATATAACTTAATAAATTAAATTTTAAATATTCTTAAAATTTTATGTAGGGCTCTTTCAAAAGACAAGATCAAGAATAATGGCGCTCCGTCAAGGCTATTTAAAAATGCAGTGAAAATGAATATTGTTGATATTATGCAAGCTTCACAAGAATCATCAAAGGTATGATATTAAAAATCCTACTATAAAATATTAATGAATCAAGAGCTTAAGTTTCAAAACAAGCTGATATAAATAGATCTTGTTTCATTGATGTTTCAAATACATTTACAATTCCTACTTTTACATTAATTTTTAAAAATTTAATTTTTTACTATATTTTTTCAATTATTTTATAATTTCTTATTTTATTTACTAAATATATGTAAACTAAAATTATAACTAACCACATTTTTATAAATCTACAGGAACAATATGACAGCTTTACTAGAAAAATAAGTAATATCTTAAATAGACATGAGGCTTGGTACTACTCATGCAAAGGCTGCAATAAAAAAGTAGACAAAAATATTTATGACAAATGTTAAAATTATCAAAAAAAACAATGAAGACAGTATACCGAGGTAAAGTACTATCAATTACTCATGAAAGAAAATTATAAAGATTAAATATAAAAATATCATCTGATGCACAATGATAATACAAAATATAGGTATGTTGTTAAAATCATAGTGGAAGATGAAACAGATAATGCAAGAGTCAAACTTTTTGATGCAACAGAAACTTTGATAGGATGAAATGCTCAAAAATTCATGGATGATATAAAAGAGGTAACTTCTTACTTTATTATATTTTATACATATAAAACAATATGTTTCATGTATAACATCTTAATTTTTTCCTCATTAAAACAGAAAAAAATCAGAGTTCATTCTTTCAAAAGTTTGTTCTCAACATCGGAAAGACATACAAGTTCATTGTAAAGTTGGATGAGAACTCAAAGGCTGAACGTGCACAAGGAAAGATAATAGCACAAGAAATCCAAATCCAAGAAGACATCACAATCAACATTGATGATGATGATTCAGTTCTCGATTTACCAAAAAAGAAGATAAAGGTGGAGAAGGATTAATCAAGGGCCCACAAAAAAACAACATGAATGTTTTTTTGTAATACCCCAACCCTTGAGAGGGTGATGTGATTAGTATTGATAGATTTGATTGGAATACTCATACCACCAAGATGCATCTTCTTTTCGGGAACCCAACTCTTAGAAACTCCAAAGTTAAGCGTGCTTGGCCTGGAAAAATTCTAGGATGGGTGACCCCGTGGGAAGTTTTCCAGGGAGCACGTGAGTGAGGACAAAACGTGCTGAAAAGAAATGTGGTGGTTTGTGAGGCCAGTCCATCAGATCTAATAGCGTACCGACTCCGGGATTCCGGGGCGGGGCGTTACAAATGGTATCAGAGCCAAATCAACCGGAATTGTGAGAGCTAAGTGCTATGCGGCGCAAAGTGCTACGTCGAGAGGGCGGGAGCTACCTCTTGAGGCCGTAGGAGCCACCTCTAGAATCTCACACGGATGGTACGGTCTTGGATGATATGATTTGGCACAACGAGGACGTTGTGAGTTTAAGTGGGGGAGATTGTAATACCCCAACCCTTGAGAGGGTGATGTGATTAGTATTGATAGATTTGATTAGAATACTCATACCACCAAGATGCATCTTCTTTTCGGGAATCCAACTCTTAGAAACTCCAAAGTTAAGCGTGCTTGGCCTGGAGAAATTCTAGGATGGGTGACCCCCTGGGAAGTTTTCCAGGGAGCACGTGAGTGAGGACAAAACGTGCTGAAAAGACATGTGGTGGTTTGTGAGGCCAGTCCATCAGATCTAATAGCGTACCGACTCTGGGATTCCGGGGCGGGGCGTTACAATAATTTTAATTACATTTACAAATTGGTTGAAGGATTTTAAATGAGCTTTTCATATGCTTTTAAGATTATGAATTGATGAATTTAATTTGTTAGGACAATTTATGATTTATACGCATATGCTTATATAGTTGTTTCATAACTATTGCATGTTTTGATTGTTATTGCAGTTATTAACTTAAATTTAACATTCAATTATGTGAATATAAATACATATTCAGAGAATATTTCACTTTATTACTTTAAATTTGCATGTCAACTATTTTTTACTTATCTATACTATACACAAACTATTGTTGATGTGGCCGGATCTCATTCGAAAGGCTAAATATGGGGACTTGAATGGGATTCAAACCTATGTTTTCTGGAATGGGCATGAGCCTGTCCAAGGCCAGGTAAAAATCTAGAACTTTAGCTTTTTATTTTTGGTGAGAGTTTTGATGATTTATCAATGACTTTCTTTTGGTGTGCAGTATTATTTTGAGGACAGGTATGACTTGGTTAAGTTCATCAAGTTAGTACAGAAGGATGGCCTATATGTCAATCTGCGCATTGGCCCTTATGTTTGTGCTGAATGGAATTTTGGGTAATAAGAAAATTTGCTATGGATTGATTTAATTAAATAAATTAGAGATTGAACAGGGTTAGCGTGCAGCAAGGGGAGAAGGGGCTGTTCAATTTAAGGGCAGCAGTGGCTATTCGACTTCGAAGCGTTCACATTGGAAGAGCTGACTTTGTGCTGGAGTTTTTCTTGCCTGTGGATTGCATCGAGAGTGAAGAACAGAAATTGATGCTTAATTCATTGTCTATCATGATACAGAAGGTTTGCAAGAATTTGAGAGTTGTAACTGACAAGGAGCTCGAAAGTGAGGCTATGTTAACTGATTCGATTGCAACTTCTTCTATACCTTTGGAATTTAGCAAGGAGATCAAAGAATTCACTGTCGCTACTAACTGGGACGCATCAGAGACTGGACATTTACAAAGAACTGATGATCGAAAGGATTCTTTTTGTGGTGATCCTTGGTTTCCACAATCCGGAAAGACAACTGAAAAGAGGCGTGCAAAGTTAGAAAAAACTGTCAGCTTGCAAGTTCTTCGACAATATTTTTCTGGTAGCCTGAAAGATGCTGCAAAAAGCCTTGGAGGTAAGCCTTTTCTCTTCATAAGATGTAAAATTTTGTAAACCATCCTTCTTAGATAAGCATATATAATCTTGAATTTTACGTTGTTTTCACGACTATATAATCTATCTATAAACTTGGAAAATATACTTATCACCAGGAAACAAAGTACTAACTGAACCATCTTCTGTGTCATATATGACGACATGCACTTAATATCAAAACTAATGTGTGTTGCTTGGATCATTCTACTACTTGGCATGCGGACTTGATGGTGGAGAATGTAAATTAAGTACACATTCCTGTACTATGATCTGAAGCAAATCCCCCCCCCCTAACCCACCCCCACACCAAAAAGACATGGAAAACTGAACATTTTGTAGAAACACGATGAATAAGCCGTAAATCTGTGTATTCTTTTTTGCCCATCATTTTAGGTATTTTACATTATCAATGTTAACCTGTAGTTTTTAACTGGTTATCTAACAACAAACTTTCTTTCTTCGAGGATAAAAGAGCCAAAAAAATTCACCGGACTAACTACAAAATATAGAGCATCACGTGCAGAAGTGACTTGACCTAAATGAAATCCCTGATGCCTCTAAGGACTCAGGTAACTTATGTTGTCATAAACTTCTTTTAACATAACAAGTCACGGAAAGAGAAGAGGGGGAAAAAATTATATTACTAATGGTTCATTTATTTATCTTTTCATTTCTTTGTTCCAATTTGTTGAAATTATAATTAATTGAGTTTTTGCTAACTCAATTCTCTTGTATCTTGAAGCATTGGACAAAATTAATCTTATTCATTCTATGTCTATAAAGGATCAGAAGATTCTGATAAACTGTGGCAGAGGTCAATTCGAATCTTCAACACCTAGCATGTATGTTGATTTCACTATGCTCTAGAGATCAATACTAGAACCATTCATTTTATTTAATTCAAGCAATTGCTTCTCTTGTAGGTTTTTCCTCAATGTATCTTCATTTAAAATGAGGTGCTCCTGGCCGGACATGAGGACTACTTATCTCTGCAATCAACTCATTCACAAATAATATTAATGGGTTCAAACAACTTTAACAATCCATACATCAAGCAATTGGAGAAAGATGTCTGCACTATCACTGACATGTTATTGATTTTGTACTACGACATACGAGATGAAACAGAGTAGTGTTTAAACACCAAGAGAGCTAGCATGTTAAGTTGTAGTGGAGACATGGTTATGGTTCATTCGTTGCTATTAGATAAATTATCATGTTCTGTGATCTAAGTGAAATGAGATTGCAAAAAATTGTTTCATGGGTGGTGATGCCTACATTTATAGTATCATTGCTTTTAGCCTATGATAAGTCAGCTTTAGTGGATCTATGCGACATCATAAAAAGAAACTTATTGGAGCGCAATATGAGAGAACTCTACATGAAATATAAATTAAAGCTGATCCATATCTGTAAAGATAAACCTAATTCTTTTTAGTTATAGTATCATGGTTTTCCTCCTTTGGTTTCATTTGCAATTGATTTTATCAATGATAGAACTGTTGTTATCAAACAATTAATAAATAAATATAATTTCACTATTCAATCCTTTTGAATTTTTAAATTCTATCCATATGTTTGATACATGGTTTAAAATTAAAAAAATCTTAATGAAATGAATCAATAATAAATTAATAAATTAAAAATTTACCACGTGCATTGCACGTGCAATCATACTAGTATTAATAAAGGAGTGAGGATCATAGTTAATTGTAACTGATGTCTCTTCTAAACGCACAAATAATATTTAATAAAAGGAGTGACGATCAGTTATGCGTGAAATTAATATTTATAAATGCATAAATAATATTTGATAAAACAATTCTATCTTATATACAATGGTTATAGATTAATATTTATAAACGCATAAATAATATTAATTATAATGTTATTAATTATAAAGGAGTGACGATCAGTTAATTAATAATAAAGGATATAAAGGAGTATTGCGTGATGATCAGTTAATAAAGAATATAAATGAGTATTTGTAAATATTAATTTCACGCATAACTGTTCGTCACTCCTTTATAATGTTATTAATTTATAACAGATATAAAGGAGTGAAGATCAGTTATGCGTGAAATATTTGTGAATTTTCAAAATATAAACGCACGGATCAGTCACAAATAATTAGAGGAGTATTTATTAGATAACATTTAGTACATAGTTATGAAGGGAAGAAATAAGTTGTAACTGATGTCTTATCAATTGCAATTAATATTTAATAAAACAATTGCAAATATACATAGTTATGGTTTATGCATGTATCTATATGTTTTATTATATGTATGTGTTATGTTTGTATGTATGCGTTTAAACATAAATTTGTATGTTTTATGTATGTGTTATGTTATGTATGTATATGTTTTAACATAAATTTGAGGGCATTTTTGGAAGAAATGTTTTAACATGCCAACACACTTTTATAATAGTATTAGATAATTTCCAATTACTATATTTATGTTGTAATATACAATGAAATCCCAGACGGGAATCCTACCAAAGTTGAGAGTGAGATGGCACCATCTAGCAATAGAACACCCACAGTAGTAGAGCTTAACGACATCCTAAATTGTCATACTTGACTATTACTTCTCAAAACACAATATGATATGATATAATCACTTATTCTGCTCTGCAGCAAGATGCGTGCAACACGATCCTTCATCTTCCAAGCTTGGAATTTTTTTTATCATGCCTAATGTTGCACAATAAAAAGATTCCGAATGTGTTTGCAGTTTTTTTTAAAAAAAAATTGGATTAAGATATAATTTTACAGAAATGGAATATGCTTGTAATTTTCTAGAAAAGTAAGGTTTTGTGTATAATTTTGTAAAAACCCGTCAATTCACAAAAAACTGCAATAAATAGAAAAGATGACTTCATCTTCTACCTTGCAATAGAAAGACGTTGTGTCAACTTAGAATTATCATATATTTTCAACCGATGAACGAAAACCTGCAAATAATGTCTATCGGTAAGACAAAGATCTACAAGTAGGAATAAAAAAAGAATCTCATAATTCAAAGTGCAAAGAAACATAAATTCTTGGTTGCTCAACTCAAAACCTATAGAACTTCAAATCCAAATATATCTTTTTTAAAACATGCATAGGTTCTCATTGAAACTTTACAGATATATTCACTCGTATATAGTCTATAATTCACGTAAATTTGACTTGATAACAATATGTATTTTAAAATTCTCATTAAGCATATTATATGAGCTTTCTTTTCAATCAATGGGCGTATATACAAATGTTCAGGCATATTCTTGATCTTAGGTAACATAGTTGCAAGAAATCTAGTGTATTGCTCGATGTTAGATATTTGAGAAACACCATTTACAACTTTAGATCAATTATCAATTCCAGAATCTTTACCACTGGCCAGATTCACACGCTACAATTCGTTTTCTATCGACCTCCAGTCTACGATAACGTAACAGAAGTATAGAGTCACAGCTCAAATGTGTTCTCTCCTTACAAGCATTGGTTATTACAATTTTGCATTCTTTTTGTCACTTTTTGTGTGTGTACATGAGAGAAGGAATTTCTCAATATATGGAGTTAGGTTTTCTCTTGGGTAAATTATTAGATTGATATTTTATTTTGATCGCTTTTAGCAATAGGACATTTTAAAAAGTTCTGGCTACATTGAGGTATTTTATTTTGGTTCTTTTTATCAATAAGACATTTTTTCTTGTCGGTGATGAGAACTCCAGTGATGAGAATTCCAGTGGGAAAATTCTTTCAGCCGCTTAACTTATCAAAACTGTTCAATCTACACTCATTTTAATTCAAAATATACTTTCTTCTTTTTCTCATTCTCTCAAGTCATCGTCCTCTACCTCTTTTTAAGCAAAGGACGTGCTCTAGGCCATGAACAAGCCGACAATGACGATTACGTCAAGACCCTCACCGTGTTTCTTCAAAACTACCATGAGGTTGAAGGGGGCCGCTAGTGGTCCAGCCACGAGAACCCATTGACTCCACTGAAGAGGACTGCTTTGTTTGCAACAAATCTCATGCCAACACAGTTGATGCTGTGATGGGAGATCATTTAATGCGGTCCGTCAGCAACATCAGTTAGGGGGGATAGGGAGCACATGCAGGGGGTAGGGCTATGTTACATGGGTACCTCTATCGTGAAGTCGTACCTATACTTGTCACTTATCCATGCCCAAAATTCATGAAAACTCATTGCATATACACATACATTTATTCAGACATGTGGTCAAATATATGATATATGTTTTAATTTATAACATTTGTCAAACACTTCTTAAACGTGTAGTTTTCACTTTACAATGCTCACATCCATTTCTTGAAACTAGTGGATAGAAGAAATAAAAGCAAAAAATGGAGCATCAGATGTGGCGACAGACGAGGCGATTCGGCGTGAGAGACGAGGCGACGCGATCCAGAGCGAAGGACGTGCAGGAGGCGGCCCGAGTTCCCAGTCGTCCTGTGTTCTTCATCATAGGTGGTAAAATCACCATCTCTCCTGTGTCTTCTCTGTCCACAGTGCCGGCCATCTCCCCGTGTCCTCCACCCCTTTCTTCCTCATTAGTCTTTCCATCGTTCACCAAACCCCACAAACCCTCTCGCTCTTTCTCCTTTTGCCCTCTAGGCCACCACCTCCCAGTCTCTAAACCATCCTTTGCTGACCTCCTCAAGGGCTCTAAGCCTCCTTTGTCTTCCCCCCAGATTATCAATGTATCCTTCATACCCCAGAAGCAGGCTGTACCACGGTGTCATACAAGAGGCATCTCAAAAGGCCTAGACCATAACCTTCTTCCCTCCCGCACTACCCTTCCCCTAAAATTCCAAGGTGTTTCCTTTGTGGTAATCCTGATCATATGGCAAAGAACTGTTCTTTAGGTACTTTCAAATACTTTGCATGCAATCTGGTAGGGCATACCTCTGTTTGCTGCCCTAACAAAAAGCAACCACTCCTTCTCAGCATCACCTCCCAACCTCCCTCCCCCTACCCCACCTCTTTTCCTTCCCAAAGTCTCTCTCCCCCTTCTGTTATCTCTAACATGGAGGAGTTTTCTTGCTATGCTCATTTCTAGATCCAAGTAGGGAGCCCCTCTTATGCAGAGCTCATAGAAAACTTAGAGTACCACCTCAAAGTCGATAAATGGTCCTATGTTGTTAGACAATCCTCAGACCTTTCCTATTTCATCCAGTTCTAGAACGCAGAGACTCTAGACTATGCATGTTCTAAACCCTTCTTTAGTATGGGTAGCTTTGGTGGGGTCTTCTCACCATCGTCAGAGAAGTCTGGTCTCAAAGTCCTGCCCAAATTCTGTTATGCCTGGGTCGAAATCCTCAACCTTGCCATTCATCTTTGGGATCTGGAGTTCATCTCCACCATTATAGGTGATATTGGAGACATCATCACTGTATCTGAAGATGTCATGCTCAAGAAGGAAGCCAAGGAGTGTAAAGCCATGTTGCATATTCGGGACCTATCCGAGATTCCTTAGGAGGTGATTTTCAGGTATGAGTCCCCCGATGATACCCGTATTACGGAGGGTTCGGCTAAGTTGCGGTTGGTGGGCAATCCTCTTTCTGCGGAGAAAGGTAAAAACATGGACCTCTTTGAGTCTTTTGTCCACAGAGAGGGGGCTCCATCCTTGTCACCAGATTCCTCAGCTCTAGATGGGCCTCCTCCCTGTGTTTGTTTGGCATCCTCTCAGCCCAAGCCAGCCCCACCACCCTCGAAGGACCCCAAAGGCAAGAGTCCTATATTTGAATCATCTAGTAAGTCGCCTCTTCCTCAGGTGGATAAAATGCCAGAGGAGTATCCAGATTTGATAGATGTCATCTTCAAAGGTATCCAGATCAAGATCTCTAAATCCTCTTGGGGTTCTATCAAAGAAGCTTTCCCTAATATCGACGAAGACATCCCCATCCAAGCCATCACCCTTCAAGTTGACCAGGCTATTCAGATAAGCTCCTTTGACTCTCTGGACATTGCTTCTTCCTCAAATCCCCCTCCTAGTTTCGAGAATGTTAAAAGACAACAAGCTAAGGTGTCTAAGAAGAAGCCCCACAGCAGGCTAATGTCTCACCTTCCTTACAGGCGGCACCTCTCGTTGATGAGGAGAGGCAAGTATCCAGGTACCTCTGAGGGTAACACCTCCTCTGCTTCATCTTCGCTTCCTATTAACTCTCTTAATGTGGAAAAGTTGGAGCAAATTTCTATCAATTGTGGTATCAAAGGTCCGGTTGACCTCAGTGTTATGAGGGATATTCAAAATATGGAGATTATTGGGGATTATTCCAACTAAGGGTTCATGCCTTCCTTCCAAGTTCCCTCTCCTCTTTTACCATGCGGATTGGTTCTTGGAATGTTAGGGGGTTAAACAACCCAGATAAACACAGATTAGTGAGAGAATTTTTGCAGTTTGCTAAAGTACAATTAGTGGGTCTGTAAGAATCCAAACTATGCTCGCCTACTCCTATCGTCCTCAAAAAGTTGGGGTGGAGGAGGGTAGGAACATCTCCTCTTGGATTTCCCTAGATGCTTCTGATTCTAGAGGGGGAGTCCTTTTAGGTTAGAATGAAGACATTTTTTATGCTCCTCCTCTTCCATAGGTATCTTTTCTGTCTCTACTACTCTCACGTATCTTCCCTCCAATTGGTCTTTTGTTGCCACCTCTATTTATGCTTCGTGTGACTCGGCAGATAGAGAGGTGTGTTCGTGGGAACTCAAAAGGATTAGGGACTCTCACTCCCTGCCTTGCATCATTTTTGGTGACTTCAATATGACCATGAGTCTAGCTAAAAGGAGTGGCCATTCAAGCTCTCTCCGAGATATAGAGGTCTTTCATAATCTCATCAACTCCATCCGTCTCATAGATCTCCCTCTCAACGGTAGGAGGTTCACCTGGTCTAACCATAGATCCCCCCTTCGCTAGCCAGGATAGATAGATTCCTCATATCTGTGGAATTTAAATCTAAATCCCTCTCCTTATTCAATTTGCATATCAATCCTCATGCTCGGACCATTGCCCCATTTTGTTGGATACGTCTTCTCCCCTTAAATTGCCTCTCTTCAGATTTGAGAAATTCCGGTTAACCTTCCAATACTTCTCTACTTTCATAGAATTCTGCTGGAATTCATTTTATTCTAAAGAGGATCCCTCCAGAATTCTCCCTCTCAAATTGAAACTCATCAAGAAGAGAATCAAATGGTGGTCCAGACACAATCTTGCCTCCTTCAATCAGCTCTATTCTAGAGCTATGGACCAACTCAATTACCTCAACTCCATTGAAGAATCTAAAAGTCTCTCTCCTTCAGAATCTCAGCTTAGAGTCAATCTACATGACCAGCTTATCCTTCTTGCTAAGGCTGAAGAGATCAAGTGGAAACATAGATCTAGAATCCAATGGCTTAAAGAAGGAGACAATAATTCTTCTTTCTTCCACAAAGTTGCTTCATTTTGCCGTAGAAAATATTTTCATTCCCCATCTTATGGTTGACAATGTCCTTATCTCCGAAGAGTCCGACATCAGACAATCTATTTTTGATTTCTTTTCCAAGCTCTTTCATAAATCTCCTGACTCTAACATGCAGCTGGACTGGGATCTCCTTTACCCTCATAGCAGCATAGATCTTTCTTCTCTTGATCATCCTTTTTCCCAAGAGGAAATCTCTACAGCAGTGTTTGACCTTCACCTAGACAAGGCTCCTGGGCCCGATGGGCTTCCCTTTCTCTTCTTCCAGAGATTCTGGAGCACTATCCAAAAGATGGCATCTCCTTTATTCAAGCTCTCTGCTCCAACCCTCAATCCTTGCACAACATCAACTATTCCCATATATGCCTCAACCCTAAAAAGGAAGGTCCCAGCAACCCCAAAAACTTCCGGCCTAGTAGTCTCATCAACAGATTATGTAAAATATTTTCTAAAGTTCTGGCTAATAGATTGAAAACATTCTTGAATCTGCTGGTGGATAACTCTCAATCAGCTTTTCAGTCATGTAAATCAATGTTGGACTCTGTTCTCCTCACCCATAAGATGATAAACTTCTGCTCCTCTGGTAAGAAAGAGATTTTTGCAATTAAAGTTGATTTTTTTAAGGATTTTGACTGTGTCAATTGGAATTTCCTCATCTCTCTCCTTCAAGCAAGAGGCTTCGGTCCTCAATGGTGCCTCTGGATCCATCATATACTTCATTCATCTAAATTTGTTGTTTTAGTTAACGAGACCCCTTCTAACTTCTTTAGATGTTTTAGGGGTCTCAAACAAGGTGATTCCCTATCCCCCATGTTGTTTTTTATTATAGTTGACGCATTAAACAAGATGTTGATTACTAGTGCAACTTTGGGAGACTTATCTGATCATCAGCAGAAGGGCGAGCTTAATTCCATTAGAGCTCTCCAATTCACTGATGACACTATCATTTTCAGCAAGGCTTTCCCCTCTGATATGACCATTCTTAAAACTATTTTGTTTCTCTTTGCCAATATCTCTGGTCTGCACGTTAATCCTCAAAAAACTAACCTATTTTACCTTGGTAAAATTCCTCATAAAAGCTCTCAACTAGCTTCCATCCTTAACTGCTCTATTGGCTCACTCCCCTTTACTTACCTTGGTCTACCCCTCAAAAGAGGCTCTTTGACCAGAAGGGAATGGTAGCCCCTCCTGGACTCTTTCATGAAAAAAACTATCTCTCTGGAAGAATAAGTCCCTCTCAATTGTTGGCAAACTCACTCTTCTAAATTTAGTTCTCTCTTCTATCTCTCTCTATTATATGTCCTTCTTCAAGCTGCCTTCATGAGTCATCAAGGCTATTGATAAAATTAGGAGAAATTTTCTTTGAAACGACAACCACAATCAGTCTAAATCTAAATGCCTGGTCAATTGGGCAACTGTCTGCAAATCTAAGCAAGAGGGAGGGTTGGGGGTAATTGATATTTCTTCTTTCAATCTTGCCCTTCTCTCCAAGTGGTTTTGGAAAGCTTTCGATAGAAACTCTCTCATTAGTAAAGTTATATTCTCTCTTTACTCCAAAGACAATTCTAACCCTTTCGTGCATCCCCCAAAAAACTATGCATCCAGATTCATCCTTGATTTGCATTCTATTCATTCCTCTTTTTTCAGCATGATTAAGTGGCAGGTTGGCGATGCTAAAAGTTGCAATTTCTGGTTTGATAAGTGGACTAATGACAACTCCCTTAGTAATCTATTTCCAAAAGCTTGCCATCTTGCATTCTCATCTTGCAGCTCTGTTCAGTACCAAGGATATATGCTCCAATCTACTTGGCATCGGCACCCCATTCTCAGAAGGGGTATAACCTATGAAGATAAAAGGGACATAGATAAGCTTTTAAGCCACCTGGAAGGGTTCTCAGTTACATCTAATGTTAATAATGACAGTAATTGGTGGTCTTGTCTGTTAGACCCTAATGCCACTATGAAAGAATCCTAGAGGGGGGTTGTTTGGGGTGAAAGTTGATATCTTCATTGCTGATTCTATTACATGTTTATCGATTACAGATTCAATGTAAAATTAGTCTTTTTATAAGATTTTCTTACACAATAAAAATAAGAAAAATACAACTCTCATCAAACAGCGCAGAGATCGTTTATCGGTCTTCTACTTGCGTGGGATCTTGGCCTGTGACGGGGACGTTGATATCCGTGGACCACCAAACGATCAGATCGGATCCGGAGCTTCGTCGATTCGTGAAGGAATCAAGAAGCCGAAGTGCTTATCTCGGCAACAGCAAAATAATTGCTCTTCTTAACGGGGTAATCTTAAGGGATGAACCGGGCTGCAGATCTGACGAACTCCTCTTCTTTATGACGAAGAATCCTTTGAAGTCTCCTCCTCCTCTTTGAAATTCGTGGCTCTTCAGTCCTCAATCCGGCAGGGCTTCGCTAACACTCGAGAATTCCACATCCTAAAAAATGAAGGCCCTGGGGCTGTATTTATAGGCTCCGGGGGAATCTAGGAGGTTAAAACTGTACAATCAGCGAAAAAACCACTTTTTAGGGCTAGGACACCCTCAGGCATCTTGGGGAGGCCGAGACACCCTCGAGCATCTTGGCGAGGCCGAGACACCTCGGGGTGTCTTAGCTTAAGCTGAGACTACAGTTTTGCGTCTGTTTATTACATTCGCCATATTTTCCTCTTTCGAACTTGGATTTATGTGATTCAGGATGCGTTGGAAAGCCGACGAGGAGATCTACAGGCTCCCATGATTGAATCATACATGGAATAACTGAGAAATAGGGGTGTTCCGCCTTTCGTAAAAGACGCGGGGCTCCCGATCAGCTTTCGTTTCCGTTATTCCGAAGTTCCGTTTCTTCGTCTGACCCGTCGACTCACTTCATGTGCATGTCGTTGTCAAACAAGCTCTTGTAACTCAAATACTGATGTTCATCGTCTTCTCTCTGTTTCGAGCCACGTGCGGGGACCAATAGGTAATTTTTAACACCTACAGATGCCCCCTCCAAAGTGTTTCAGTCTCGTTTCTTTTATAGATGAGCCTGAAATACTTTGGATATGATCGGTCTAACCTTCTGTCGGTGTAAAAGGATCTGTTATTAGCTTTGATTCTTGACTCCTTCGATTTTCAACCTATTCGATGTTTTGACGAATAGCTGAAGTTCTATCGGCGCTGGGTTCATCGTCTAGCCGTCATCGAAATCTTGAATCAAAACCGGTGAGTTGATTTTGGCTCGTATCATCGAGTTAACTTTGAACTGACTATCTCCATCATGATATATTGATTCGTATTGACTTTCATCGTAATGCGTTGATTGGCGTTGACCTAGGGTTACGCGTTAACCGGTGTTAACCTAGGGTTTTGAATCGCCCGGTGTTGACTTTTTCATCGCAACGCATTGACTGACGTTGACCTAGGGTTACTCGTTGACCGGCATTATCCTAGGGTTTCAAATCGTCCGATGTTAACTTTTTTATTACAACGTGTTGACCGGCGTTGACCTAGGGTTACGCGTTGACTGGCGTTAACCTAGGGTTTTGGATCGCCCGACGTTAACATAGTTTATACTCGTACGTTTGCTGGAGTATACACAGTTTAAGCTCTTAAGGTATTAGAGCATGACGATCCTAACAGTTGGGGTTGTAGGACCAACTGTTAAAGCTGATTCGTCTGTAGATATGGATCTTATCCCAAAGTTGTTGGATGCTCGAGTCACAAGACCAGTTAATAAAGCTGGTGCGTCAATGACTTTCACACTTATAGGATTTTTGGCAAACCCTCAGCCATCAATGGATTTGATGAGCCTTTACCGACTACCGTTTGAGTCGGGCTAGCATGCAGGTTGTTTAAATTCGTTCTGCATATAACGTTATGCTAAAAGAGTTAACTCCTTTAGTACTACGATATTGAATACGTAGACTTCATCTTTCTTACAGGAATATGCTAGCCCTTATGTTTTGATGATGTTTTACAACCACCATTATCGGTACTAATAGCTTATTGAGTACAAATGTAGTGAATTCATATATCAAGCTTATTAGTGCCACAAATGGAGGATTGATGGAATATGCGCGTCAACGATGATATCCAAAGGAGGAGGAGGCATAGTGATGAAGCAATGTTATTTTAAGAACAACAAATTCATATAGAAGCTTCATCCATATCAAGCTATATCAAGACTCAAGAATTATATTCTATGTGAGGATATTAGCTAGTTTTTATTTTCTCTCTAGTGCTAGAATGTAGGCAAAGAGTTATCGAATTCACTTGAAGCTATTGGGACATCACACACACGTTTTCATACTTATGTTTTTAAGCGTTTTTCACAAAATACTATTTCTTACAAGTATGAGGACCTATTTGCAAAATTCCTTTTCTAAACAATTTGTTTTCAGTATTAAAAATATTTTACAAAGTTTTATAATTTTCAGAAGTCAAATGAATATTTTACAAATTGTTTAAGTGTGTTAAAACAGTGTTTTAGGATGTATCAGAATGCGGTCTGCCGCACCGGTCGACCGCACTTATGTTCATTCTTCACTGGGCAGCAGAGAGTTTGTCGGTCGACCGGTGCGGTCGACCAAGAGCTTCCATCGGTCGACCGAGAGCTTCCATCGGTCGACCGTGCCGGTCGACCGGAGAAGTCTCTGCTTGTTTTTCTCGTTTTCGACCTGGATCGCGGTCGACCGAAAATTTCATCGGTCGACCACCGTATTTTTCAAATGATAATTTTTGTCCTTTGTCAGCGCCGCTCAGTACAGATTTCAGTGACGTTTTGCTTCCAGATTTTGGGGGATTAGGGGTATGGGTTTAAACAGCTATTTTTCCCTATTTATACTCATCCTCTTCTTCCTCCTCAGTTTGTCCCAGCTTTTTGCAAAAACCAGTGACGTTGTTTTTCACAGAGCTAAAATTTCAAAACCTGTTCTTTCTGTGTTTTTATGTGTTCACTTCCCATCTTCAATGTGCTCTTTCTCTTTGCTATAGGGACGTTGTAAAGAGAGAGTCTTACACCATTTCTACTATCTTGAGAGTGCGATCTTGTGTAGATCAAACTGTGTGAGAGTGTGATCTTGTGTAGATCAAACTGTGTAGTGTGAGATCGTAAGGGGATCGCTGTGTAGACGAAGTTTCGGCTTCTAAACCGGGTTGTGTAGTTGATTTCTCCTCAAGAGTGGGGAGCGGGGACGTAGGTCAGCGGACCAAACCTCGTTAACATATCGCGCGTCACAGGATAACGATTCCTAACCCTATCTCCTCTATTTTCATTGCATTAGATTTCTGTGGTTTGCTTGTCTTAATTTTTATTGCATAATCTTAGCCTCATTACCCTAATCACCCCCCCCTCTAGGATCTAACTATTGGTATCAGGGCTTGGTCTCTATATTAGTTTTTGGTTTAATCACCTTAGAGAAAAGATCTAATGGAGGCTTCAATGAATGTGCATATGCTAGAGGGACAATCCACCACTAGACCACCACTCTTCACCGGTAGTAACTTTTCTTATTGGAAGGCTAGGATAAGAATTTACCTTCGTTGCATTGACCTTGACATCCTAGAACTCATAGAGAAAAAATACGTAGAAAAGTCCAAAGTTGGGACTATGACCGATAGAGAGAGGCACTAAGCTTATCTCAATGCCAAGGCTATGAACGCCTTAATTTGTGGTCTTTCCCCAAATGAATACAATAGAGTTTTAACGTGTGCAACCGCATACGAAATATGGGTGAAATTGTGTATCACACATGAAGGAACCCCCCAAGTTAAGGAATCCAAGATTAGCGGACTTATGCATGAATATGAGTTATTTCAAATGCTTCCAAATGAATCAATTGATGCTATGTTTTCTCGCTTCACTAACATTATCAATGAATTGCATAGTCTTGACAAGAAATTGACCATTCAAGAGACGAACTACAAGATTCTTCGTTCATTGACTCTGATGTGGGAACCCAAGGTGACGGCAATAGAAGAAGCTCATGACCTTACCACCTTACCTCTCGATGGCCTCATCAGAAAGCTCAAGGTCCATGAGAAGAAGCTCAAGGGAAAGGAGAAGGAGGAAGTGCCCTCACGAGAAGTTGAGGAGCCATCACCAAAATTGAAGACCATAGCTCTCAAAGGAGCTAGTGATTACTCCTCTCCGTCATCGGATAACGAAGTTGATTTTTCTAGAGAAGTGGATCATCTCTCTAGAAGAATTTCTAGACTCATAAAAATGAACAAAAAATTTAACCCACGATCTAACAACAAGTTTCCTTCTCGTGTAGGAAAATGTTTTGAATGCAATGAACCGGGCCATATCGCTAAGGATTGCCCAAGGCTCAAGAAGAAGTACATGAAATACAAGAAAAAGAAGGCCATGTATGCCGGATGAGAGGAATCCGAACCAAGCGACTTGGATAGCAATGAAGATGGAGCTAAACTTGCTCTTCATGATCCCAACGTTTGCTTCATGGCTCTTGGACATGAGGTAATATCCGACACCGAGAGTGAATCATTTTACATGCAATGTGATCTAGCTACCGCTCTAGAAGAATTGAACTTTGAATCCAAAAGAATGTCAAAAGAATTTTCTTTTTTTAAAAAGTTGCATGCTTCTTGTGATATTAAGCTTGAACAATTACAAAACCCTCTTGCATTAAAAGATGAATTACTAGGAGATCTTGATTTTGAAAACAAACAATTAAGATCTAAGATTGAGAGACTTGAAATTGAGAGTGGTAGGATTAGACCCACTCATGCTTATGCTAATCATCATCACCATGGTAGAAATAGGTTTCATGGTTCTCGTGCTCATACATACAAAAGAAATTTTGTGTGCACATATTGCATGAAACATGGTCATATTTCCACTCATTGTAGAATTAAAGATAACTTTGAATTTTATGGATTGACATGGGTACCCAAAGGTACCAAGACTACTAACCACCAAGGACCCAAGACTTGGGTACCTAAAGCTACTACATCTTCATCTTCATCTCTTACAGGGAACATTACGGCAACGACGTAAGGAGATGTGGTACCTTGATAGTGGTTGCTCACATCACATGACGGGCAACAAAGAGTTATTTGCAACCCTATCAAGGATTGAAGGAGGTAGCGTCTCCTTCGGTGGTGGTGAAAAAGGTAAAATCATTGGTATTGGTTCTATTGGTAAGAAACCCTCACCCATTATAGAAGATGTTTATTTGATAAATGGCTTGAATCATAATCTTCTTAGCATTAGCCAATTAAGTGATAAAGGTTTTGATATTTTCTTTAAACCGGATAAATGCATCATTAGTATGAATGGAAAAATCGCTTTTATTGCTAATCGCAAATCTGATGTATACATTTTTGAGATGAATGAACTAGTGAATCAAGATATGAAGTGCCTTGCGGCAATTGATGAAAACCCTTGGATTTGGCATAAGAGACTTGGACATGCAAATATGGATTTGATATCAAAATTGTCTAAGAGAAATCTTGTAAAAGGGTTACCTAATTTACACTTCATCAAAGATAGCACATGTGAGGATTGTTCCAAAGGTAAACAAACTAAATCTTCTTTCAAATCTATCAATGAGGTATCTACTTCTAAACCTTTTCAATTACTTCATCTTGATTTGTTTGGTCCTATGCGTATTACCTCTCTTGGAGGGAAACACTATGTTTTTGTGATTATTGATGATTTTTCACGTTTTACATGGACAATATTTCTTGCAAATAAAAATGATTGTTTTGAAGAATTTTCTAATCATGTTAAAAGAATTGAAAATAAAAAAGATTTAAAAGTTGTGAAAATTAGAAGTGATCATGGAGGTGAATTCCAAAATAATTATTTCTATGATTTTTGTGCTCATCATGGTATAACTCACATGTTTTCCGCTCCTAGAACACCACAACAAAATAGTGTTGTTGAACGAAAAAATCGTACCATACAAGAGATGGTACGTACTATGCTAAATTCTTTTGATTTGCCAAAATATTTTTGGGCGGAAGCCGTCAATACGGCTTACCATGTTTTAAATCGTATTTTGATTAGACCAAAGCTTAAGAAAACTCCTTATGAACTTTTTTATGAAAAAACTCCTTTTATTGGTTATTTCCGTATCTTTGGTTGCAAATGTTTTATTTTAAATACAAAAGATCATTATGACAAATGTGATTTCAAAATTGATGTTGGTATTTTCTTGGGTTATGCACCTCGAAGTAAGGCATATAGGGTCTTCAATAAACGAAGTCTCGTTGTTGAAGAATCTATAAACGTTACTTTTGATGAAACTAATGTTGGCTCTCAAGTTGTTTTACCTAGGAAAGATGATGATGATGATGTTGAGGGAGGATTGGACTTTTTACAAATCAATAATACTCCCTCTATAGAAGCTCAAAAGGATGTGGATAGCTCCAATGCTCATGAACAAGTTAAACTTCCTAAAGCTTGGAAATTCGCATCAAACCATCCAAAGGAACAAATAATTGGGAGTCCTTCAAAAAGAGTTGTTACTCGCTCAAAAGCTTTGAGCTAGTGTGGTAATGTTGCTTTCTTATCACAACTAGAGCCTAAAAAGATTAATGATGCTTTAAATGATGAATTTTGGGTTTTAGCTATGCATGAGGAACTAAACAATTTTAAAAGAAATGATGTTTGGAAACTAGTTCCTAGACCTAACAATGCTAGTGTTATTGGTACTAAATGGGTTTTTAGAAACAAGCTTGATGAACATGACATTGTTACTAGAAATAAAGCTCGTTTGGTTGCCCAATGATATAATCAAGAGGAGGGCATAGACTATGATGAAACATTTGCAACGGTTGCAAGGTTGGAATCTATTAGGATGTTTTTGGCATTTGCTAGCTTTAAAAACTTCAAATTATTTCAAATGGATGTTAAAAGTACCTTTTTAAATGGTTTTATAAAAGAGGAAGTATATGTTGAGTAACCCCCCGGTTTTATAGATCATGTTTTTCCTAATCATGTTTATCGGGTTCAAAAAGCTTTATATGGGTTGAAACAAGCTCCTAGAGCTTGGTATGCTCGCCTCTCTAGTTTTCTTGTTGAAAATGATTTTTTAAAAGGAACAATTGATAACACTCTTTTTGTGTGAAAAAGGAAAAATGATTTTATTTTAGTTCAAATATATGTTGATGATATCATTTTCGGTGCTACTAATGAATCTTTGTGCAAGGAATTTTCTAAGGTTATGCAAGAGCATTTTGAGATGAGTATGATGGGAGAGCTTACATTCTTTCACGGGCTCCAAGTCAAGCAAACTAAAGATGGGATATTCATTTCTCAAAGCAAGTATGCAAAGGAATTGGTGAAGAAATTCAATTTAGAGAATTCTAAGCATGCACCTACTCCCATGAGTACAAGTGTTAAGTTTGATGCGGATGAAAGTGGTAAGGACGTGGACCAAAAACTATACCGAGGTATGATAGGTTGTCTTCTTTATCTTATCGCCTGTAGACCCGATATCATGTTTAGTGTGTGTGCTTGTGTAAGTTTTTAAGTTTCTCCCAAAGCATCTCATTTAATTGCGGTTAAAAGGATCATTAAGTATATTAATGGAACTTTTAATCTTGGTTTATTTTATCCAAAAAGCACCTCTTTTGACTTATATGGTTTTTGTGATGCCGACTTTGCCGGGTGTAAGGTAGATCGCAAGAGTACGAGTGGAACATGCTAATTCTTAGGAAATTCCCTTGTTTCTTAGGCTTCCAAGAAACAAAATTATGTTGCATTGTCCACTACGGAAGCAGAATACATTGCCGCCGGTTTATGTTGTGCTCAAGTTTTATGGATGAAACAAAGCTTGGTTGACTATGATTTGAGTTTTCAAAACATAAAAATCTTTTGTGATAACACTAGTGCTATAAATATTTCCAAGAATTCGGTTTTGCATTCTAGAACCAAGCATATTGATGTGCGCCATCATTTCTTACGCGATCATGTAGAGAGACAAGATATATCCCTAGTGTTTGTTGACACAAAATCTCAATTAGCGGATATATTTACTAAGCCTCTTAGTGAGGATGATTTTTGTCGCATAAGAAATGGTTTGGGCTTATGCAATATGTGAAAGTTCTATTTGCTTGCTTGTTTAGTTACATTTTGCATTTTGTATTTTTCTTTACCCCATTTTTGATGGTGACAAAGGGGGAGAGAAATCTCCTCATTTGTTGCACATATTTAGGGGGAGCTCATAGATAGGGGGAGCACCTATCTATAAGCTATATTTATTTTTGCTCTCATATAATGGTTGGTTGTCATCATCAAAAAGAGAGAGATTGTTAGCCCTTATGTTTTGATGATGTTTTACAACCACCATTATCGGTACTAATAGCTTATTGAGTGCAAATATAGTGAATTCATATATCAAGCTTATTACTGCCACAAATAGAGGATTGGATGGAATATGTGCGACAACGATGATATCCAAAGGAGGAGGAGGCATAGCGATGAAGCAATGTTATTTCAAGAACAACAAATTCATATAGAAGCTTCATCCATATCAAGCTATATCAAGACTCAAGAATTGTATTCTATGTGAGGATATTAGCTAGTTTTTATTTTCTCTCTAGTGCTAGAATGTAGGCAAAGAGTTATCGAATTCACTTGAAGCTATTGGGATATCACACACACGTTTTCATACTTATGTTTTTAAGCGTTTTTCACAAAATACTATTTCTTACAAGTATGAGGACCTATTTGCAAAATTCCTATTCTAAACAATTTGTTTTCAGTATTAAAAATATTTTACAAAGTTTTATAATTTTCAGAAGTCAAATGAATATTTTACAAATTGTTTAAGTGTGTCAAAACAGTGTTTTGGGATGTATCAGAATGCGGTCGACCGCACCGGTCGACCGCACTTATGTTCATTCTTCACTGGGCAGCAGAGAGTTTGTCGGTCGACCGGTGTGGTCGACCGAGAGCTTCCATCGGTCAACCGAGAGCTTCCATCGGTAGACCGCGCCGGTCGACCGGAGAAGTCTCTGCTTATTTTTCTCGTTTTCGACCTGGATCACGGTCGACCGAAAATTCCGTCGGTCGACCGTCGTATTTTTCAAACGGTAATTTCTATCCTTTGTCAGCGCCGCTCAGTACAGATTTCAGTGACGTTTTGCTTCCAGATTTTGGGGGATTAGGGGTATGGGTTTAAACAGCTATTTTTCCCTATTTATACTCATCCTCTTCTTCCTCCTCAGTTTGTCCCAGCTTTTTGCAAAAACCAGTGACGTTGTTTTTCACAAAGCTAAAATTTCAAAACCTGTTCTTTCTGTGTTTTTGTGTGTTTACTTCCCAGCTTCAGTGTGCTCTTTCTCTTTGCTATAGGGACATTATAAAGAGAGAGTCTTACACCATTTTTACTATCTTGAGAGTGTGATCTTGTGTAGATCAAACTGTGTGGGAGTGTGATCTTGTGTAGATCAAACTGTGTAGTGTGAGATCGTGAGGGGATCGCTGTGTAGACGAAGTTCCGACTTCCAAACCGGGTTGTGTAGTGGATTTCTCCTCGAGAGTGGGGAGCGGGGACGTAGGTCAGCGGACCGAACCTCATTAACATATCGCGCATCACAGGATAACGATTCCTAACCCTATCTCCTCTATTTTGATTGCATTAGATTTCTGTGATTTGCTTGTCTTAATTTTTATTACATAATTATAACCTCTTGACCCTAATCACCCCCCCCTCTAGGGTCCAACAGAATAGACTACCCAGCGACTCATGTTAGGCGCTGACTTATCCCTACTTAGGCTTCGGGATAAAATTCCCCAGACTGGAATTCTTGTGTCTTTTTTAATCAGTGAAAGACTAAACCGGCAACGCGTGTTAGGCGTTGACTTATCCCTACTTAGGATTCGGGATAAAATTTCCCAGACTGGAATTCTGGTGTCTTTTTAATCGGTAAAAGACTAAACCGACAACGTGTGTTAGGCGTTGACTTATCCCTACTTAGGATTCGGGATAAAATTCCCCACGCGTGTAAGGCACAGCTTTTGGGAGTTGAAGGATGGTGTCAAAAAAATGGGAGAAGAAGAATTTTATATTCTATCTCCCGAAACTAAAGAGGAAGAATTTTATATTCCATCTCCAGTTGCCAAGTAAACTCGAAGTGGGATCTCCACCCTAAGAATCCGGAAAAGTGAAACTAGGGGTGGGATCTCCACTCTGAGAATCGAAAAGATTCAAACAACCCTAACTTTTATAGGATTGGTTACTTAATCCAAAAAAAGAATTCCTCATTCATTGAGGTAAAATTCCGATTTCGGCCCTAACTTTTATAGGTTTGGCCTAATAGGAAAAGATGGAAGCCTTTCGTTTATCGAAAGGGGCATTCCGGTCTTGATCCTAACTATCTGCAGGTTTGACCAAGTGAGGTTGGAGGCAATCCTAACTTTTATAGATTTGATTGCTCAAATTAAAAGTGGACCTCTCGTTCATGGAAGGAATCGAGAGAGGATTTTGGTTGTGGTCCTAACTGTTTAAAGGTTTGACCAAGATGGGAATTTGAGATGACCCTAACTATTTAAAGGTTTGATCATTCAATTTGTGGATCTCTCGTTCATGGAAGGAATCGAGAGGGAATTTTGGTTGTGGTCCTAACTATTTAAAGGTTTGACCAAGATGAGAATTTGAGATGACCCTAACTGTTTAAAGGTTTGATCGTTCAATTTGTGAACCTCTCGTTCATGGAAGGAATCGAAAGGGAATTTTGGTTATGGTCCTAACTGTTTAAAGGTTTGACCAAGTAGACAGTGGGAATGGGAGTACAAAACATAATGGGAGTGTTGACTTGTACAAGTCGCTCAGAGGGGGTTCCTGGTGTTAAGTGACAAATACTTAACACATAAGGGTTTGATAATCATCAATGATCAAGAGATTAAAATTCTGAAAACTATGTCCAGACTCTAACAATGAGAATGTTGAGTGCACAGATGTAGCGGGAGTTTGAATGAGAGTTTCTTATTCATCACCTTCTTGTAGTGACCAGGTTATCCCTAAGAATATACTATATAGAATTCTCTCGAGAACTTCCCGTTACATGAATTATCCACCCCCGGCTTTCTTCGTGAAACTGGGTCTAATATTGCACTCAGTTGCATGACCGGGTAATCCTTTAGAATACCAGGCATGGTACTCTATAGGAACTCCCCGTGAAAGAAAAGAAATAGTTTAGACTCATATACCTATTGGAGTGTCAGGGATCAGTTTAACCTCTTATACCGGTTGGAGGATTGAGAAGCAGTTTATACTCGTATACTCTTCGAAGTGGTGCATCGTCATTCAACTTATTCTAGTTTTACGGTGCCAGAGTCGATTAGATCTTGAATCTTGTTCTTTAGACCGAAACAAACCTTAGTAGGATGGAGAACTCTCCTGTGGTACGCATAGTAATTTGGGTCCGTAATCCTCTTGCTCCCTCTTGATCTTTAATAGGTGGTAGCTCAATCTCACTGTTATTCAGGAGGTATTCAAAAATATCCAGAACTTCCTCATCCTTGAAAGAGTACTCTTTTTGGAGTCTCGGATATGGAGTCCTTTGTTGCTTTTGAGGTTTTTATTATGACGTCTGATTATTATCACTAGCAACCACAGGCATTGACTACTGGCTTTTTTCGGTCTTCTTCCTTCTGAGGAAGCGTTCGACTTGTTCGCTGCGCACCTTCAAGTCTTTCAAAGTATTAGACGGTACGACTCTCATAACTTCCAATATCTCAATAGATAGGTTATTATAACATGTCTGGAGGATGAAGTCCTCCGTAATCGGATCTCGACGGTTCATTGCCTTATTCCGAAAATATTTGATGAAGTCATCGACTGTCTCTTCGTCTTCCTGTTTCTCCTCAAATAGTGTCCTGATGGATACCTCGGCGTCATCGTCAAAGAAGTTGTTGAGGAATGAGCTCTCCATATCGTCCCAGTTGTTGACGCTTCCAGGCTTGAGACGGCGATACCAATCGAAGGCAGGCCCGCGATGGGTGCCGACGAATGACCGAACCATCAAGGATTTATTGTCGGAGATCGTACCCAAGTAGGACTTGAAGTAGATTAGATGCTGAGTGGGCGAGCCCTTCCCATCGAACGGCGTGAAGTTGATCAGGTTAAACTTCGCCGGATACGAGATCGAATCCCACTCTTTCGGGTAAGGACACGGAATGTCGGTCTTCTTTACCTCTCGAGCAGATATTAGAGCGTTAATTTTGCTCTCGATGTCTTTCATCTTCGCATCCTCGTCTATATCATATTTTGGGCGATTTTTGAGAGGAACAATGTGGTCACCCCCGGCATTTTTATCTTTGGCGGGACCACCCCCAGCATTTCGGTCAACAGGGGGGTTATCAGCATTGATGTGTTCATCCACATCTGAATCGCTAGTTGCTTGGCTGAAATCGTCATGACGGCTAGACTCAACTATCTGATTCGACAAGGTTTGGATCTGTTGGTCATGCATTTGTCTCATCTCCTGCATAGCCATTTCCATTTCGATTTTGAATGCTTGCTTCTGCTTGGCTAGAGCATCCTCAACCATTTTCATTATTTCCTCGGTGTTAATCATAAACACTTCACGGGATTGTCCGGGACTAGATACAGTAGCCTCTGAAGCGACTGTCGAGCAAGCGTCTGACGCTTCATAGTCTGAGGATAGTCCTCTATTCATCCTCAGATAGTCCTTGCGTCTAGTAGTTCTCGCGCGTAGCCGAGTCAGACGATGCGAAATGAGGGGGTCTGAACTTGAAGGTCGAGTCGATTTTCCCTTATCAACCGTGTTGGTGGTGACGACGGGTTGTTCAGGCCCGACGGCTTCTAACTAGAGCCGAGACATTAGTTGGGCTATCCCCGAATTAACTCTTCTTCCTGGATTGAAATTGGGGTTGGAGCTATTTGAACTAATCAGAGACTTCCCCTTATCGACCACGTTGATAGTAACTGTTGGGAGTTCGTCATCTTGAACAACCAATCGTTTTTTTACGAAAATGTCTTGATTTAGGCTTTGATGCTTCAGCGGAGATCCTCTCAAATACTGAGACCAACTGTGGAGTGGTGCTGGGGTAGCTACACGCTGATAATACTACCTTAATAATTTTGGTACATGGACAGTGAGAGTCAGCTTTTTGGGTACCTCTCTTTCGAGATTTATTCGTACCCCCAGTCCGATAGTACAACTCATCGACGTTACGGTCAGAGTAACCTATCGGCTGTTTATATGAATTCTCAGGTATAACACGTTCGTCTGCTTGACGTGTTTTCTTCTGAGTAAACAATACCTTGTTGGCGTCTGCAGGAGTCACTCGTTTGAAATCACACATTTCTGAGGGTAAAACCTTAACAGGCTCCTGGCCTTCTGTACGCATCCCCAAGCAGGCAGTTACAGGAATCAACTTGTTAGGAGGTCGCGTACGACCCCCAGTCTGGATGTTTGCTCGAGGTTCCTTCAACGGTCCCAAACGTTCCTTAACAGACGCTTTGCCTCGATCTTCGGGTAGAGAACCGATGAGATGCTTTCAATGGAATTTTGGATTTAGAGAGATCCACGCTGTCGTAGGGCCTCACCGGAGGTACGGGATCAATAGGAGCGGAATCTGAAGTTGACAAAGGCTGGAGAGCAGCCTCGGATCTGGAATCGAATGAGAGACACGACTGGTGTCTCTTGGTTAGAGGTATTATTTTTGCCTTCGGCACCTAAACTTGCTTAGATCTTGGTAGTTTCTTGACCACCTCTTCCCGCTGTAATTCTCGTGCCTTTCGCATAAGGATCTGGGCATGCGCAAGAAGTGTGTGGCGCTTCTGGTTGCGCTCCTCGAGAGTCGAACGTGTTCGTTTGATCTGAACGCATTTGTAAATTAGATGTTGGGAGGAGGATCCCAATACTTGTTGTGGTGATAACTTAGCCACTTGGTGCTTTCTAAACTTCAAATCCGCTTGGTAATGGAGTCCGTCCACCTGATCCAAAACCTTGGCGAATTGGCACGCGAGGCGTTAGCGTTGCCTTTGACGTGCTCTCTTTGATAAAATTCGCGCACTTTCAGCAGCCGACTCCTTGATCAAGGAGGAGTTCAGATCTGTAGATCTGGCTTTATTAGATGCTGGCGGATTATTGCGAGGTGCAATTGTAGTAGCGGTAGTGAGGAGATCGCCTTCTTGGGTCTTCAGATCTGAAGACCGACGGATCTTCCGAGAGGAGGAGACCTTCCTGCACTTGTGAGCCAAGGCAGATCTGAAGGAGGAGGAGGAGGAGACGTACTCCTCAAATTTCTGTTGGTCGGACTCGTATTCGACCTGTTCAGCCACGAGGATCTTGATCGTTGGCTGCGGCACGACAGCTTCGGCAGCGAAGCTGTTGGCTCTCACTGTGGTCACCAGCTTGTTTAGGGTAAAAGTTGATATCTTCATTGCTAAATCTATTACACATTTATCGATTACAGATTCAATGTCAAATTAGTCTTTTTATAAGACTTTTTTACACAATGAAAATAAGAAAAATACAACTCTCGTCAAACAGCACAGAGATCGTTTATCGCTCTTCTACTTACGTGGGATCTTGGCCTGTGACGGGGACGTTAACATCCGTAGACCACCAAATGATCAGATCGGATCCAGAGCTTCGTCGATTCACGAAGGAATCAAGAAGCCGAAGCGCTTATCTCGATAACAGCGAGATAATTGCTCTTCTTAAGATCACCGTAACGGGGTAATCTTAAGGGATGAACCGGGCTGCAGATCTAACGAACTCCTCTTCTTTATGACGAAGAATCCGTTGAAGTCTCCTCCTCCTCTCTGAAATTTGTGGCTCTTCAGTCCTCAATCCGGTAGGGCTTTGCCAACACTCGAGAATTCCAGATCCTAAAAAATAAAGGCTCTGGGCTGTATTTATAGGCTCTGGGGGAATCTAGACGGTTAAAACTGCACAATTAGCGAAAAAAACCACTTTTTAGGGCTATGGACACCCTCTGGCGTCTTGGTGAGGCCGAGACACCCTCGGGTGTCTCAGCGAGGCCGAGACACCCACCGAGACACCCTTGGGTGTCTCGGACAAACTAAGACACCTTGGGGTGTCTCAGTTGGGCCGAGACACCTCGGGGTGTCTTAGCTTAAACTGAGACTACCGTTTTACGCTCTGTTTTTTGCATTCGCCGTATTTTCCTCTTCCGAACTTGGATTTACGTGATTCAGATGCATTGGAAAGCCGACGAGGAGATCTATAGGCTCCCATGATTGAATCATACATGGAATAACTGAGAAACGGGGGTGTTTCGCCTTTTGTAAATGACGTGGGGTTCCGATCAGCTTTCGTTTCCGTTATTCCGAAGTTCCGTTGCTTCGTTTGACCCGTCGACTCACTTCATGTGTATGTCGTTGTCAAACAAGCTCTTGTAACTCAAATACTAATGTTCATCGTCTTCTCTCTGTTTCGAGCCGCGTGCGGGGACCTATAGGTAATTTTTAACGCCTACGAGGGTGAATAGGGTTTATGCTAATCTAATCCAATTTAAATGCTAATTAAAACTTATTAACAAATATATTCTTGTAAGATAGATATACAACCAATTATGAGCAAGAATATGCAATATGAACAAAGGGCTATATCCTAGCAATAAGATATACTATGAGATATATGCAAGGATATATATAAAATACTCAAGGGTAAACAAACTAAACTAGATAGTGGGTTATATAAACAATGAGCAATATACAAAGGCGATATAAGATATGAACATAAAGTAAGTGCGCCAATGCAGTCATAAACAAACAATATGTTCATGAGGTTCGGTCCACATGACCTACGTCCCCCCTCCTCACCTCGAGTAGATCTCCACTATCACACCGGGTTTTCTACGCTTACCCAAAAAACATTTACACCTCACAATACGATTTTCTAGCTAACCGAAAACTTTACAATCCACACTCACAATGTAACTACACTAACTACCACCTCAAGTATTGGTTTCTAGCCCGTGTCTCCCTTAAGTGTTAGGAATTACAACCTCTCTAGGCATTACCACCTACCCCACTCCTCTTGGGACGACCCCGTCTCTTACCACACACTCCTCTTGGTGTACTAGTGTATTACAAAGTATTCAACACAATTATGCTCACAATACAAATAAATTTGTTCTCTATAATGGATGTGAACACAATGTAAGCTTACACTCTAAGTCACACAATCCCACAACCCAATTAGACAATGTATGCAAATACAATAAGCTCAATGGTTGTGTGTGTAAACAAAGAGTAAATAAAATCAAGTAAACTCAATATAAACACTAGCTTAATGAAATGGTAATCAAACAATATAAATATAAAGATAGATTGAGTTTAGGAAAACTTCTCTATAGATAACAAGAGAGAGGGAGAAGAGTGAATGCTCAAACACTAAGGATGATCTCCACTTGCTCTTGTGAAATTCTCTTCACAAACAAAACTCTTAAACACTTTTTTAAACAAACTAAAACAAACTTTAAACCCTTATTAAACTTGTTGAAAACATTCTCTTTGTTAGTTGTGAAAGATGAGAGCAAGGGTATTTATACCAATTCAAAACTTCAGCAAAAACCCCAATAGAAAGACTAAAAACCCATAAACAAACAAAACAGATAACTAGTCGTTACTGTGCAACGTCTCTCTGATAAGTCGACTTATGAGTCGACTTATATGAGTTAACTCAGTAGACGAAAAATCACAACTCTGCTGCACTTCATGAGTCGACTCATGAGTCGACTAATGAGTCGACTAAACGTGCACAGATCTGAAATGCACAGAAAAAATCAACTTTAAACTATTTTAAAAAATATCAAATAAATTCCAAAAATTATAAAACTTTGGAAGATGATTGTAGACATGATAATAAACATGCTATAAAAACTGGTTTTTAACAAGGACCTCCCAAATGAGAAATATCATTATTTTATAAAATAGTCCAAAACACGAAAATATGAACACATGAGTTTTGATATTTTAGCTTAACCATGTTTTAAAACATTACAAAATGATTTTGTATATTTAATAAAAGATATATATGATTATTGTTAAGTCCATATACCAAAAAAATAATATTTTCTCAAAATTGCATATACTATGCAATATATTCTTAAACAAAATAGAGTAGGAAACATATGATTATATATATGAATGTAAATTTGTTTCATATTTATATAGTTAAACTAAAACACAATAATAAATATGTAATCTCATATTTATAAGCATGAAAACTTAAAACTATGTATGTATATATATATAACTATATATATACATAGAAACATATATGTATATGTATGGCTACATATACATAGAAATCAAAAACTAAAATATGTATATATATAACTATATATATATATATATAT
>BQKN01064193.1:225379-258650 GCA_022839385.1 Asparagus kiusianus
TATATATATATATATATATATATATATATATATATGAAAACCAAAACTTGTGTTGTATATATATATAACTATATATATATAAGGAAACCAATATAATGTGTGTGTATATATGATTGAGCTTAAAGTACCAACACACATAATATAAACCTAAACTAATGTTACCCAAGCTTGATCTTGATCTTTAATAAACTTGACTTAGTACACTTTGCGGATAAAGCTAGAACTTGGATCTTCAATTTGAATTGCATAGGCTTCAACCACTATTCCGCCAACCTCCATTGGATATGATCATTGAAGTGTAATTCCATCCATCCTCCAACTTGTTGTTTGTCTATAATAAATAAATAGACACAAATACTTGACAAATAACATTAGTGGTAAATTGTTTGGTAAACATCATCAAAATAAAGAGACCAACATTATCATCCTACAGGCTCATTTACTGTCAAATCTTCTTACACCATCATCACCTCTAGCGGGGTTAAGTCCTATATTCGCAACTTCATATGCAAATCTCACATCCCTCTGAAGGTCAAGGTCCTATTCTGGATCATTTCTAAACAAGAACTCAACACCAGAGCAAATTTGATCTCCAAAGGCTGGTTAGAAGATCCTCGTTGCCCTCACTGCAACCAGGAGGTTGAGACTCATGATCACCTGTTTATCTTCTGCCCTTTTGCAAATGCAGTCTAGTCTACCCTCCTTCCTCTCGCCCCTTTTGCTAGGTGACCCTAATATATGGAGGAGCTGACTCTCTTATACAGGATTCAAATACTTGTGTTGATATTAAAGTTATTTGGAAATATCTATTACCGTGCTTCTGTTGGTGGATGTGGAACTGTAGAAACTATCTCACATTTAGAGATTTTCCTGTAAATTCTATTCATATCGCTGCTAATATTGCAAGATATTGCATTTTTTGGACAGGGGCCGAAGAAGATAGATTGGCGAGGCGCATTCGTAGGGCTGCCCAAAATCTAAAAATTCAAGAAATCGTAAAGAAGAACATTGCTAGCACTTATGGAGATAATCTCTCCGATGTCAGTTGATGCGGCCAGTTTTTCTCTCTGTCCTGGCTTTTCTCAATTTTTTACTGTAGGATATGGTGTTGTCGAATTTCAGTGTTGTCGACTGGTTGTATCAGAGTATATATTATCTCATGTGCTTTTCTTTTGGCCTTGAGTGAGGACATTGCTTGAGTTAGCTCGGTAGGTAACGACCAGGTTCGCTCCTTACTAGCTTTCCTCCCTTCTTTGTTCTTCCCTCTCACTTTTTTCTTTTTTTGTTTTGTTTAGTTTTTGCATCATACTTCTTTCTAATATCCTTATATAATATCTTTTATGAACAGGGTATCTCACCCTGTTTTTTAGTTCAAAAAAACATTAATTTCTTAAAACTTATTAGACATAGTTCGAGTTCTTTTTATTCCATACACTAGTAGAAAATCAACTATTCTAAACGGAATATTCTAGACGAAAATATTTCCGTCTAGAATGTAGTATTCTAGATGGAATATTTCCGTCTAGAATATTCCGTCTAGGATAGCAAATTATACTATTTTTTTATTTTTTATTTTTTTAATGGATTAGCTATCCTAGACGGAAATTTTCATCTAGAATGTATCCTAGACGGAAATTTCCGTCTAGGATACTTGGCCCATTTAAAAAAAAATTCCCCATCAAAACCCAGCCGCCGGCCTTTCCACCCAAAATTTCGCCGCCCCCCTTTCCCCTTAAAATTTCGCCCGCCCCCTTTCCCCCCAAAATTTTGCCCCCCTTTTCCCCTTTCCCCTAGAAAGATCAGAGCCATCACAGCCTTGTGGATAATATCCCCGACCCTCCCTCCCCACCTCACCCCACCTCTACCTCCTCAGCGGCTCCCTCTTCGACGCCCGCTCCTTCCCCCTCAACCTCCCCCTCCCCTCCCCCTCCCCCTCCCCTCCTGGTCCTCCGCCCACCACCTTGACCTCACCCACCTCCCCCTCCCCCTCCCCCTCCCCTCCTGCTCCCCGCTCCCCGACATGCCCTCCCCCGGCGGATCCTTCGCCGCTGCCACCCATAAGAAATCTACGTAACCCTAACCCTAGATCGACGCTACGATGCCATCTACGTCAGGGCAGCAGCAGTTTTGCTATGATGTCGTCTATATCAGGGCAGCAGTAGTTTCGCTACACGCAAACGCCATCGAAGGTGTTTCACCTGAGGAATCTGCCATGGGAGTCCACCGATGAGGAGCTCGTCGAGCTCTGTAAGCCATTTGGAAAGATCGTCAACACCAAGTGCAATGTTAGGGCGAATCGCAACCAGGCCTTTGTTGAGTTTGTAAGGGATCACTTGATTTTTATTTTGTAGATTGCATTCTATTTTCTCGTCTGAATTTAATTAAAAATTAGGTATCTTTGTTGCATTACAAAATCGAAGAATTGTTATTATTATTAACACTGCTGCTTGCTTGAATTAATTGTCGATGGTTCTTGGGCCTAGAGAAGTTTTTATGCTTCTTCTTGATTTAACCATGGGTAAAAATTTTAGTTTATTATTATATCACTGAAAGTATAGTTTGATGCTAAGTAAATAGATATCACAACATTGCCACATTCCTTATTTTCCAGTCTTAAGATTTTTTTCCCCCAACCAAACACCATATTTTGTTCCCTTGTAAAAAAAAGTTCTTTTACTATTCCAGATCAACTTTCAGTTTTCCAAACATCATATTAACAAAGCAATGTAAGTGGTTTTGTATTATTCTTCAGTACTGGTTGGTATGAAAGAAGAAAATTTGATGATTGGGTCTAACTATGTATGTTTTGTGTTTGTGCATAGGTTGCATTTTTAGCAATGTTGTTATAATTTTGATATCTAAATTGATTCCCTCAATTTCTTTTTGTGTCCTAATATGAAATTCCCAATCACCAATTTTATGTGGTAATGTGTGATTGATGTCTTGCTTTTAACTACATCAAATTGATATTAAGCGCAGCACAGAAATTAGTTAATTGAGGCTAAAATCTACATTTCAGAAGGAAAAACTTAGATGTGATGATAGCTTATTAGTTTTAGTTATTTGATTTTGTTTCATTTGTTCCAGTCCGACCTTAACCAAGCAATCTCAATGGTTTCATACTGTGCTTCATCATCTGAGCCTGCACAAGTTCGTGGCAAAACTGTGTATATACAATACTCAAATCGACAAGAGATTTGAACAATAAGAGTAATGGTGATATTGCTGGGAATGTTTTGCTTATTACTATTAAAGGTGTTGAAGCTGGTGACGTTAGCATAGATGTCATTCATCTGGTAAGCTTGTTCCGCATTAAATTTGTTTCACCTCATAGTGCTCAATACACATTTTATATAGAGAAGACCATGGGCTGGGGTCCCAGTTGAAGGCATACCAGTACCCCGCTTCCCCAGCAATATCATCTGGTTAGATTGAATGATAATGATTTATAGTTCATTTATCAGAAGTCAAAATCCTAATCTTTTCTATCTTCTTATTTCCTATTATGGCTTCATCAATTATGAATTGCTTTCTAAATTATTTTCAAGCACTAGTTATCATTCAATCTAACCGAAACCAGTACCCCATTTCCCCATTTCTCTTCCCCAAAAATTAAACCCTTGGCGTTCGATTCGTTCCTCAGGTTGAGAAATTTTATTCCCTTAGCGTAAAAGATTCAATTTTGTTTGTTTATATGAATATATGATCCTGGAATTGAAATGGGCCTTTTGTTTTTTTTTCCCCGGCAGAATTTGGTGAAAAAATACCCTCGATTTCAATGGAGCTTACAGATAAAGCAGTCGGGCTTCTTCTAACTTCCATTAGCATCTTAATTTTCACTTACTACACTTTCTGGGTCATCATTTTGGTGAGTTTTTTGGGCACCCATTTGTCCAATTTAATGTTTTTAATGATTTTTGAGATACCCAATAAATTTGTTGATTTTTCTTCCCCCCAACTTGTGCAGCCATTTGTGGATCAGGATCGTTTCATTCACAGGTACTTTCTACCCTAAGAGTTTGCTATCTTGATATCGGTGTTTGCCGGTGTCGCGCTTCTCAGTTTCTTGTGTGTCTTTGTTGGCTATGTCATGCTCAAATCTAATAAGAAGAAGAAGAAGAAAGCTGCTTGATTCAAATTTAATGATGAAACGTGAGGGGTCTTTGCTTTAATTTGTCTGGTACTTTCAGTTAGATTGAATGTGTTTGAGTTGGACCGCTATGTGCTGCTATTTTACTTGAATGTTAACTAGTGCTTGAAAATAATTTATGTAAAGAAGTTGAAGAACCTTCTGCAGTGTCATAGCCATTGTAAATAATTTATGTAAAGGTTTGTAAACAATTTATGTATCTCTACTATTTTGGTGAATGTATTATTTGAATATAACTGGATTTGATATTAAAATATAATTAGATTGTGTTGGATATAAATATAATTTTTTGTTATTCAATATTGTGTACATGCACTCAAATTAGATTCTGCAAAACAAAAAAATACTATAGCATAGCATCCTAGACGGAAATTCCGTCTAGGATGCTCAATTTCCGTCTAGGATGCTTTTTAAAAAAAAATTAAAAACATCAATTTCCGTCTAGGATGAGTATTCTAGACGGAAATTTTCATCTAGGATACTCATCCTAGACGAAAAAAATTTTCGTCTACGATGCAGTATTCTAGACGAAAATTCCGTCTAGAATATTCCATAGGATGTATTCTAGATGGTTTTGAATTCCATCTCGAATATTCCGTCTAGGATATATTCTAGACAGAATTTCCGTCTAGAATACTATATCCTAGATGGAAACTTCCTAGATGCGTATTCTAGATGGAATTCCATCTAGGATACTCATCCTAAACGGAATTTGTGTATCCTAGACGGAATTTTCCGTCTAGGATACCTCATTTTTTAGTAGTGATACCCAACTTTAAAACTGTGATCTTAAAGGGTTGTTTTGAGTGTCTAGTTCAAATCTGAGTAGCTTCCAATTTATAATAATCAATATAATAAAAGAAACTAACAATATAATAGGAATTCTAATTCTAGTAACACAAGAATTAAAAAACAATAATAATCTCATGTAAATGATTAATCTTAATAAACATGTGCAGTGATCTCTCTGCACCCTGCATTTTATAATTTTGTCATGTTCCGTACCCATACTCGCACCCCTATTGGTAACGGTGCCTGTTTTCATGCAACTTAGGGCTAGGGTAATAGTGGTTTTAATCCTATTCTAGGAATTACAAGTAGAGAGTAAAGGTGGGACGTGATTGATCTTAATATGATGGGCAGCTAGACTTGAAGAGAGATAGAGTAAGGCAAGAGAATAAGAAAAAAGAAGAAATATATTGAATTAAAATGCTTTTAGGGTGTAGATTCATTTTAGGGGGTAGATTCAACAACTTTGATAGGTTAGGGGGCTAAATACCGGAATTCTCGCTGCCAATGAGAAAAAAGGTCTTATTGATAAAAGAGGCCAAAATAAAATACCTTAATATAGCCAGAGATTTTTGAAATACCTTATTAGTAAATGAGATCGAAATAAAATATTGTTATGGTAATTTAGTGCATTTTGTCTTCATGAAATAAACATTAGTAGAATTTTGGGTTTAGCAGCAACCTCAACTAGTGCAAGAGGTTGTTCCAAATATGGGCAAAGCAATTTCCCACATCTTACAAAGTTCAATTCTAGCTTAAGACTTAGTTTATCCCAATTTGAGGCATTCCAAGATCTTCTCCATCGAGCAGATTTATGTGCTTCAATCCGTTCTTTGTCGGAATCTTGTTTAAAATTATGAAATGAAAGTTTACTCTCACAACTCAAGCATCTACACAATCTCACAAGGATTTGGCTCTTAGGTTGTTTTTTATTTTTATTTTTTTCACTTTGATCATCATTTGTTGGAGGAAATGCCCATATGTATAACTATAGAGCTAAAAATGATGGTGGACACAAAGAAATATTATATTATTATTTCTTTAGTAGTACAATTCTCTATTCTCACTCCAATAAAGACACTCTCTACTACAAGCTACTACACTACTACACTCTTTACAACACATTACTATTTCTTTTCTTTTCTCCCCGCTCTTTATTTCTCTGTTCGTTTAGCTTGCTACTAGGATTGATCCTTTGCTGCTTAGTGTTGAGGTAAGTATATACTATTAGGGGGCTGGTAGTTACTGTTACAATTATGGCTGAGGCAAGTGGTTACTGTATGGTGATAGGTGAGCCGCTAATTTCAACACTCCTATTGTAGCAACTTCTTTATCCACGAGTTCAACCTGACTTCAAAATTTTGTAAACTTTAAAGAACTTAGTGCTTTAGTTAATATATCAGCTACTTGTTCATTTGTCCTAATCGGCTTCGTTACGATCTCCTCCTAATAAACTTTCTCTCATAGAAAGTGATGGTGTACTTCGATATGCTTTGTCATAGCATGAAAAATTAGATTCTCTGCCAATTGTATTGCATACTGATTATCACAATGTAAAACTAATTAGTAATTTGTAAACTAATGTAGATCCCTCATTAATTGAAACAGCCATATGCTTTCCTGAGCTACCATCGCTACAAATCTATACACTATCTCTGCAGTTGATAGTAACATTGTTGACTGTCTTTTACTACACCAAGATATAATCATTGAGTCGAGACTGAAGATATATCCAGTACCTCTGAGTGTCGTGATCTCTAGCAAAGTTAGCATCATAATGGCCATAGACCTCACTTTCTCCTCCTTTCTTATACATGAGACTATAGTTAATCATACCCTTGACGTATTCTAGGATCCTTCGAATTGCTTCTAAGTGAGGCTTTTTGGCTTCTACATATATTAGCTCATCAGCAAATGAAAAATATCTGGTCTTTTCATCATCAGATAGATTAAGATTCCAACAAATTGTTAATACATAGTTGGATCTTCCAAAATATTTCCTTCCTATGCACAGATTGACTTGCGGTTGAACATCTCGTACTTGAGCCATATCATTTACATACTTTTCTTGGCGAAGGAACAATTCATCCTTCCTTTGTTGACCTCTAATCTGAAGAAATGCTAGAGCTCATCAAGCTCCTTGATTTAAAATCTAACAAAGAGATTTTTCATTATTCTCTGGATTTGCACTTATTCGTCTCCTGTTATGATTAAGTCATCCATATAGATCAAGATGATTGCTAGCCTGTTGCTAGTCTTCTTGACAAATAAACTAGAATTTGCAATAACAAGAGAATAGCCAATTTGAATTAAGAACTCACCAATCTTATCATTCCAAGCTCTTGGAGCTTGCTTTAGTATGTAAAGAGCTTTCTTTAGTTTGCAGACATAACCTTCCTTCTCCTTGCTTTCAAATCGCACAGGTTGCTCTATGTAAATCTCTCGATCCACATCGCCATGTAGAAATGTGTTCTTCATGTTTATCTATCAAAGCTTCCAACTCTTGTTGGTTGCTAGAGCTGGAAGAACTCGAACTGTTCTTATCTTGGCGATTGGAATGAATGTCTCATCATAATTCAGTCCATATTGTTGAGTAAATCCTTGAGCTATCAAGCAAGCTTTGTATCTCTCAATTGACCCATTTGATCGAGTCTTGTCCTTGTAAATTCATTTGCAAGAGATATGTTTAACTTCTTTGAGCTTCGGCACTAACTCCTAAGTTCGGTTCTGTTGCATGGCTTGGATTTCTTCCTCTATTGTTTATCTCCATTTAGCAATTTTGTATGCTTCCTTGAAAGTAGATGGCTCCTTCGCATCTTTCATAATGGCAACATTAACATATTTAGGATTTGACTTCCTGGGTCTAGTTGATCTTTGAAGTTGTTCTACGGGTTCTTGTTCAATATCCTCTATCTAGTTCGGGCATACTTCTTATGGTCTTATCTAATAAACACAGTTCTTCCATGGATTATCTTCATTTAGGGATATTAACAAACTTAATTGTCTTCTCTAATTGATGTAAGTCTTCCTGTTGACTTAGCTCCCTCAGCTTCTCTTATGGCCAATCCTCCCGATCTTTAGAATCTGGTGGTGTAACTGTTAGACCCTAGAGGGGGGTGATTAGGGTCACGAGGCTAAGATTATACAATAAAAATTAAGACAAGCAAAACACCATATGCAAATGCAATCAAAACAGAGGAGATAGGGTTAGGAATCGTTATCCTGTGACGCGCGATATGTTAACGAGGTTCGGTCCGCTGACCTACGTCCCCGCTCTCCACTCTCGTGGAGAAATCCACTACACAACCCGGTTTGGAAGCCGGAACTTCGTCTACATAGCGATCCCCTCACAATCTCACACTACACAATTGGTCTCACTAGATCACACTCCCACACAATTGATCTACACAAGATCACACTCTCAATATAGTAGAAAATGGTGCAAGACTCTCTCTTTACAACGTCCCTATGGCAAAGAAAAAGAGCACACTGAAGCTGGGATTTGAAACACAAAGGCTCAAAAAAACAGGTTTGAAATTTAAGCTTTGTGAAAACAGTTCTCAGAATATTTTTGAAAGAGCTGGGACACTTGAGGAAGAAGAAGAGGTTGAGTTTAAATAAGAGAAACCAGCTGTTTAAACCTATACCCTTAAACCCCCAAAATCTGAAAACAAACGTCGCTGAAATCTGTACTGAGCGGTGCTGAAGAAAGTACAAAAATTACCTTTTAAAACATTCGGCGGTCGACCGACGAAATTTTCGGTCGACCGCGATCCAAATCGGAAACTGAGAAAACAAGCAGAGACTTCTTCGGTCGACCGGTGCGGTCGACCGATGGAAATATCGAGCTCTCGGTCGCCCACGACGGTCGACCGACAAACTCTCTGCTACCCACTGACGAATGAACACAGATGTGGTCGACCATTGCGGTCGACCGGTGCGGTCGACCGCATACTGATACATTCCAAAAGAACTGATTTTGACACACTTTAACAATTTGTAAAATATTCATTTGACTTCTAAAAATTGTAAAACTTTGTAAAATGTTTTTAATACTAAAAACAAATTGTTTAGAAAAGGAATTTTGCAGATAGGTCCTCATACTTGTAAAAAATAGTATTTTATGAAAAACGCTTAAAAAGCATAAGTATGAAAACATGTGTGTGATATCCCAATAGCTTCAAGTGAAATCGATAACTCTTTGCCTACATTCTAGCACTAGAGAGGAAATAAAAACTAGCTAATATCTTCCCATAGAATACAATTCTTGAGTCTTGATATAGCTTGAGTTGGATAAAGCTTCTATATGAATTTGTTGTTCTTGAAATAACATTGCTTCATCACTATGCCTCCTCTTCCGTTGGATAACATCGTTGTAGCGCATATTCCATCCAATCCTCCATTTGTGGCACTAACAAGCTCGATAAATGAATTTACAATATTTGCACTCAATAAGCCATTAGTACCGATAATGGTGGTTGTAAAACATCATCAAAACATAAGGGCAAACAATCTCCCCCTTTTTGATGATGACAACCAACCATTATATAAGAGCAAAAATAAATATAGCTTATAGATAGGTGCTCCCCCTATCTATGAGCTCCCCCTAAGTATGTGCAACAAATGAGGAGATTTCTCTCCCCCTTTATCACCATCAAAAATGGGGTAAAGAGAAATGCAAAATACAACTAAACAAGCAAGCAAATAGAACTTTCACATATTGCATAAGCCCAAACCATTTCTTATGCGACAAAAATCATCCTCACCAAGAGGCTTAGTAAATATATCCGCTAATTGAGATTTTGTGTCAACAAACACTAGGGATACATCTTGTCTCTCTACATGATCGCGTAAGAAATGATGGCACACATCAATATGCTTGGTTCTAGAATGCAAAACGGAATTTTTGGAAATATTTATAGCACTAGTATTATCACAAAAGATTTTTATATTTTGAAAATTCAAATCATAGTCAACCAAGCTTTGTTTCATCCACAAAATTTAAGCACAACATAAGCCGGCGGCAATGTATTCCGCTTCCGTAGTGGACAATGCAACGTAATTTTGTTTCTTGGAAGCCCAAGAAACAAGTAAATTTCCTAAGAATTGGCATGTTCCACTCGTACTCTTACGATCTACCTTACATCCGGGAAAGTCGGCATCACAAAAACCATATAAATCAAAAGAGGTATTTTTTGGATAAAATAAACCAAGATTAAAAGTTTCATTAACATACTTAATGATCCTTTTAACCGCAATTAAATGAGATGCTTTAGGAGAAGCTTGAAAACATGCACATGTACACACACTAAACATGATATCGGGTCTACTAGCGGTAACATAAAGAAGACTATCTATCATACCTCGGTATAGTTTTTGGTCCACGTCCTCACCACTTTCATCCGCATCAAGCTTTACACTTGTACTCATAGGAGTAGGCGCATGCTTAGAATTCTCCAAATTGAATTTTTTCACCAATTTCTTAGCGTACTTGCTTTGAGAAATGAATATATCATCCTTAGTTTGCTTGACTTGGAGCCCGAGAAAGAATGTAAGCTCTCCCATCATACTCGTCTCAAAATGATCTTGCATGACTTTAGAAAATTCCTTGCACAAAGATTCATTAGTAGCACCGAAAATGATATCATCAACATATATTTGAACAAAAATGAAATCATTTTTCCTTTTTCTCACAAAAAGAGTGTTATCAATTGTTCCTTTTGAAAAACCATTTTCAACAAGAAAACTAGAGAGGCGAGCATACCAAGCTCTAGGAGCTTGTTTCAACCCATATAAAGCTTTTTGAACCCGGTAAACATGATTAGGAAAACTATGATCTATGAAGCCGGGGGGTTGCTCAACATATACTTCCTTATCTATAAAACCATTTAAAAAGGCACTTTTAACATCCATTTGAAATAATTTGAAATTTTTAAAGCTAGCAAAAGCCAAAAACATCCTAATAGATTCCAACCTTGCAACCGGTGCAAAGGTTTCATCATAGTCTATGCCCTCCTCTTGATTGTATCCTTGGGCAACCAAACGAGCTTTATTTCTAGTAACAATGTCATGTTCATCAAGTTTGTTTCTAAAAACCCATTTAGTACCAATAACACTAGCATTGTTAGGTCTAGGAACTAGTTTCCAAACATCATTTCTTTTAAAATTGTTTAGTTCCTCATGCATAGCTAAAATCCAAAATTCATCATTTAAAGCATCATTAATCTTTTTAGGCTCTAGTTGTGATAAGAAAGCAACATTACCACACTAGCTCAAAGCTTTTGAGCGAGTAACAACTCTTTTTGAAGGACTCCCAATTATTTGTTCCTTTGGATGGTTTGATGCGAATTTCCAAGCTTTAGGAAGTTCAACTTGTTCATGAGCATTTGAGCTATCCACATCCTTTTATACTTCTATAGAGGGTGTATCATTGATTTGTAAAAGGTCCAATCCTCCCTCAACATCATCATCATCATCTTTCCTAGGTAAAACAACTTGAGAACCAATGTTAGTCTCATCAAAAGTAACGTTTATAGATTCTTCAACAACGAGAGTTCGTTTGTTGAAGACCCTATAAGCCTTACTTCGAGGTGCATAACCTAAAAAAATACCAACATCAATTTTGGAATCAAATTTGTCATGATGATCATTTGTATTTAAAATAAAACATTTGCAGACAAAGATACGAAAATAACTAATAAAAGGAGTTTTTCCATAAAATAGTTCATAAGGAGTTTTCTTAAGCTTTGGTCTAATTAAAACACAATTTAAAACATGGCAAGCCGTATTGACGGCTTCCGCCTAAAATATTTTGGCAAATCAAAAGAATTTAGCATAGTGCGTGTCATCTCTTGTATGGTGCGATTTTTCCGTTCAACAACACTATTTTGTTGTGGTGTTCTAGGAGCGAAAAACATGTGAGTTATACCATGATGAGCACAAAAATCATAAAAAGAATCATTTTGAAATTCACCACCATGATCACTTCTAATTTTAACAACTTTCAAATCTTTTTCATTTTCAATTCTTTTGACATGATTAGAAAATTCTTCAAAACAATCACTTTTGTTTGCAAGAAATATTGTCCATGTAAACCGAGAAAAGTCATCAATAATCACAAATACATAGTGTTTTCCTCCAAGAGAGGTAACACGCATAGGACCAAATAAATCAAGATGAAGTAATTGCAAAGGTTTAGAAGTCGATACCTCATTGATGGATTTGAAGGAAGATTTTGTTTGTTTACCTTTGGCACAATCTTCACATATGGTATCTTTGATGAAGTGCAAGTCAGGTAACCCTTTTACAAGATTTCTCTTGGACAATTTTGATATTAATTCCATGTTTGCATGTTAAAGCCTCTTATGCCAAATCCAAGGATTTTTATCAATTGCCGCAAGGCACTTCACATCTTGATTCACTAATTCATTCATCTCAAAAATGTACACATTAGATTTGCGATTAGCAACAAAAACAATTTTACCATTCATACTAATAATGCATTTATCCGGTTTAAAGGAAATATCAAAACCTTTGTCACTTAATTGGCTAATGCTAAGAAGATTATGATTCAACCCATTTACCAAATAGACATCTTCTATAACGGGTGAGGGTTTCTTACCAATAGAGCCAATACCAACGATTTTACCTTTCTCACCACTACCAAAGGAGACGTTACCTCCTTCAATCCTTGATAGGGTTGCAAATAACTCTTTGTTATCCGTCATATGGTGAGAGCAACCACTATCAATGTAACACATCTCTCTACGTCGTTGCCATGATGTTCCCTACAAGAGATGAAGATGAAGATGTAGTAGCTTTAGGTACCCAAAACTTGGGTCCTTGGTGGTTAGTAGTCTTAGTACCTTTGGGTACCCATGTCAATCCATAAAATTCATAATTATCTTTAATTCTACAATGAGTAGAAATATGACCATGTTTCATGCAATAAGTGCACACAAAATTTCTTTTGTATGTATGAGTGTGAGAACCATGAAACCTATTTCTACCATGGTGATGATGATTAGCATAAGCATGAGTGGGTCTAATCCTACCACTCTCAATTTCTAGTCTTTCAATCTTGGATCTTAATTGCTTATTCTCAAAATCGAGATCTCCTAGCAATTCATCTTTTAGAGCAAGAGAGGTTTCTAGTTGTTCTAGTTTCACATCACAAGAAGCATACAACTTTTTAAAAGAAGAGAATTCCTTGGACATTCTTTTAAATTCAATGTTCAATTCTTCTAGAGCCGTAGCTTGATCACATTGCATGTAAAAGGATTCACTCTCGGTGTCGGATATTACCTCATGTTCAAGGGCCATGAAGCAAACGTTGGGATCATGAAGAGTAAGTTTAGCTCCTTCTTCATTACTATCCGAATCACTTGGTTCGGATTCCTCCCATCCGGCATACATAGCCTTCTTCTTCTTGTATTTCATGTACTTTTCTTTGAGCCTTAGGCAATCCTTAGCGATATGGCCCGGTTCATTGTATTTAAAACATTTTCCTACATGAGAAGGAAATTTGTTGTTAGATCGTGGGTTAAATTTCTTGTTCATTTTTAGGAGTCTAGAAATTCTTCTAGAGAGGTGAGCCACTTCTCTAGAAAAATCAACTTCACTATCCGATGACGAAGAGGAGTTATCTCTAGCTCCTTTGAGAGCTATGGTCTTCAATTTTGGTGATGGCTCCTCAACATCCCGTGAGGACACTTCCTCCTTTTCTTTTCCCTTGAGCTTCTTCTCATGAACCTTGAGCTTGCCGATGAGGCCATCGAGAGATAGAGTGGTAAGGTCATGAGCTTCTTCTATCGCCGTCGCCTTAGGTTCCCACATCGGAGTTAATAAACGAAGAATATTGTAGTTCGTCTCTTGAATAGTTAATTTCTTGTCAAGACCATGCAATTCATTGATAATGTTAGTGAAGCGAGAAAACATAGCATCAATTGATTCATTTGGAAGCATTTGAAACAACTCATATTCATGCATAAGTCCGCTAATCTTGGATTCCTTAACTTGGGGGTTTCTTCATGTGTGATACACAATTTCACCCATATTTCGTATGCGGTTGCACACGTTGAGACTCTATTGTATTCATTTTGGGAAAGACCACAAATTAAGGTGTTCATAGCCTTAGCATTGAGATTAGCTTGGTGCCTTTCTCCATCGGTCATAGTCCCAACTTTGGACTTTTCTACGTATTTTTTCTCTATGAGTTCTAGGATGTTAAGGTCAATACAACGAAGGTAAATTCTCATCCTAGCCTTCCAATAAGCAAAGTTATTACCGGTGAAGAGTGGTGGTCTAGTGGTGGATTGTCCCTCTAGCATATGCACATTCATTAAAGCCTCCATAAGATCTTTTCTCTAAGGTGATTAAACCAAAAACTAATATAGAGACCAAGCCCTGATACCAATAGTTAGATCCTAGAGGGGGGGTGATTAGGGTAACGAGGCTAAGATTATGCAATAAAAATTAAGACAAGCAAAACACCATATGCAAATGCAATCAAAATAGAGGAGATAGGGTTAGGAATCGTTATCCTGTGACGCGCGATATGTTAACGAGGTTCGCTCCGCTGACCTACGTCCCTGCTCCCCACTCTCGAGGAGAAATCCACTACACAACCCGGTTTGGAAGCCGGAACTTCGTCTACACAGCGATCCCCTCATAATCTCACACTACACAGTTGATCTCACTAGATCACACTCCCACACAATTGATCTACACAAGATCACACTCTCAAGATAGTAGAAAATGGTGCAAGACTCTCTCTTTACAACGTCCCTATGGTAAAGAGAAAGAGCACACTGAAGCTGGAATGTGAAACACAAAGGCTCAGAAAAACAGGTTTGAAATTTAAGCTTTGTGAAAATAGTTCTCAGAATATTTTTGAAAGAGCTGGGACACTTGAGGAAGAAGAAGAGGTTGAGTTTAAATAGCAGAAACAAGCTGTTTAAACCCATACCCTTAATCCCCCAAAATCTGGAAACAAACGTCGCTGAAATCTATACTGAGCGGCGCTGAAGAAAGTACAAAAATTACTATTTAAAACATTCGGCAGTCGACTGACGAAATTTTCGGTCGACCGCGATCCAGATCGGAAACTGAGAAAACAAGCAGAGACTTCTTCGGTCGACCGGTGCGGTCGACCGATGGAAATATCGAGCTCTCGGTCGACCGCGGCGGTCGACCGACAAACTCTCTGCTGCCCACTGACGAATGAATACCGGTGCGGTCGACCGGTGCGGTCGACCGCATACTGATACATTCGAAAAGAACTAATTTTGACACACTTTTACAATTTGTAAAATATTCATTTGACTTCTGAAAATTGTGAAACTTTGTAAAATGTTTTTAATACTAAAAACAAATTGTTTAGAAAAAGAATTTTGCAGATAGGTCCTCATACTTGTAAGAAATAGTATTTTATGAAAAACGCTTAAAAAGCATAAGTATGAAAACGTGTGTGTGATATCCCAATAGCTTCAAGTGAAATCGATAACTCTTTGCCTACATTCTAGCACTAGAGAGGAAATAAAAATTAGCTAATATCCTCACATAGAATACAATTCTTGAGTCTTGATATAGCTTGAGTTGGATGAAGCTTCTATATGAATTTGTTGTTCTTGAAATAACATTGCTTCATCACTATGCATCCTCCTCCTTTGGATATCATCATTGTAGTGCATATTCCATTCAATCCTCCATTTGTGGCACTAACAAGCTCGATAAATGAATTTACTATATTTGCCCTCAATAAGTCATTAGTACCGATAATAGTGGTTATAAAACATCATCAAAACATAAGGGCAAACAGTAACTTCTTATGAAGCCCACTAAGATGAGGCTTCATCAAACATAATATTTCTTGATGTGTAGGACCATCCGATTATGGAATCACAGCATCTCCATCCTTTTCTTTCACTGTCATACCCCACAAAAATGCACCTCACAGCCTTTTTGTAGAACTTGTTGCATAAGTGATCAGGCATAAAGGCATAGCACACAACTAATAACTTTAAAATGGCTCACTGTTAGCTTGATATTCTATAGCTTCTGTAAGGGTAACATGAACTCCAATTTCTGTTGTGGTAACCAATTGATCACGCGGACCATAATTTTCGTACACTCTGCCCAAAAATGCTTTGGCATATTCTTAGCATGAAACATGCTTCGACATATCTCCAGAAGATGACAATTCTTTCTTCAGCATTGTCATTCTCTTGCGAAGTATTTGGGTATATTAGATGTCACTGAATCTTGTGCTGCTGTAAGTAGTCATATAAATCCTTTGATGTGTATTCTCTTCCATTATCTATGTATTGGCAACGAATCTTCTTGTCGAGTTTTTCTTTGATTTCTTCTCGGAATTGCTTGAAGTTGGAGAGTGCATTGGATTTTTCCTTCAGGAAATAAACCCAACATACGTCAAGTAATCATTGATGAAATTGATCATGTACCGCATGCTACCTATTGATTCCTACTTCACTCGGCCAAATACATCTGAGTGCACGAGCTCCAAAAGGTTCCTTTACTTTGAATTGTGACTCTTTGTATGGTAGTTGATGTGCCTTATCATATTGACAACCTCCGCATACGATTCCTCCTCTAACCTCTAGATGTGAAAGACCCTTCAACATGGACTTTTTCATTATGATTTTAAGCTTGTAATAGCTCACATGGCCAAAGCCGATCATCTCACAGATCAGCCATCTCATTCTTCTGAGCTTTATTTATGTATGCCTATCCTGTCGATATTACATTGATTCGACTCTTTGTCCCACGATGAAGGGTTCTCCTAGTGGCTTCAAGTTTTGGTAGATTTTTACATTGTAGCTCAAATACTATAAAATTTTTGAAAGTCGTTAATTGGGAAACGGATAGGAGATTCTTTTTTATACCCAGCATATATCTTGTAGATTTATTCGATTTGGGTTGTAGCATAGCATAAACATAGTTTTTACGATGTGTGTGATAGGAAATCTTGAATTATTTGCTATCATAACTTCTCAGCCGCCTTTATGCTCCATATTAATGAGTTTACCCTTGTATCCCATCATGTGGTTGAGCCAGAATCGACAATCGAATCTTTATGGTAACTAATTTCTTATCAATCTAAAACCGCTGCAAGTGCGGACTCATTTTCCTCCATAATCGAGGCTAGTGCTATCAACGACCTCCTCTTTGTCCAGTGATGCTTTTTCGACAATGGCCACAAATGCTTGGGCATCCCATTCTTCATCATCATCTTGATATCTATGTGATGTTACATCATTGCCCTCTACCGGTCTTCTCTTACGGTGGCAATCTATCATGAAGTGGTCTTTCTTCCTGCAGTTATAGCAGCTATCGTCAAGTCACCTTGTTTGGCGATTACCTTGTTTCTTGTTCTGTTGTGATTTTTTTGGTGTATGGTCTTTCTGGCTGTCTCTATGAGCTAGCCTTTTTGTACTACTCTTTGCTTCTGCCTTTTAATTTATCTCTTTTGTTGCTGTTAAACAATGCTTCATCTTTACTTTTTACTGAAACCCGACCATTTATTTAGCTCAGGTCTCCTGTGTAGTGAGCAAGCTTTCCAACTCCAATAATATTGGTTGAGTTGGCCAACCGTGTGTATCTGCAACAATCCTATGGTACTCTAGTCTTAAATTATGGATGATTATTCTTCTAATTCTTGCATCCGAGACACTAGAATCCAGATCTAGCTGAGCAATATCTGAACAAAGTGTTTTTACGTGCTTAAAGTACCGACTGATATCAGATCGTTTTGTTGAAAGGTCATCACTGATTCTCAAGGAGTTGAAATCTAGTGCCATTGTTCTTTGAGGAGAATGTCGTGAGTGTATCTCATACCTCCTTTGGGGTTTTGACATCTTGCATATAGTCTATAAGATCTTCTTCTACTGTCGTCTTTAGCACATACATGGCTTTGCCAGTATTTTTATTCTATTTCCTTAGCACTTCACCTATTTCTTGAGATGTTGAGGTTTCGGCACTACTGATGACCTCTTAGAGATCCTATCCTTACAAATAGAACTTTAAACAGGCCTCCCAATAACTGTATTTATTGTCATTGAGTTTCTCAAGTGTAACAATAGTGTTTGCATGTGGTATTGCTTCAGTAATGTAAGTCTGACCCTTGACCAACCAACTTTACAATTTCGGATTGAGCACGAATTTTGGCCTTTCAATAACGCCGATAAGATCACCGTATGAGAAAAGAAGGGTAGCGGTTCCTAACCGCTTGCTCAGATACCACTTGTAGAGTTGAGAAGGGTGGTGAAAAAAAGAAGTATTATTATTATTTTCTTCTATTAACCTAGAGGAGTGAAGAGGAGAAGAGAGCATAAAACATGAAGGCTTCCATTTGGTGATCTATTTTTTGATCTGAGTGCAACCCTGCAAATGAGCCTGCGCAAGGTGATACGAGTCGCCGTGCGAGAACCCTTTGGTCGCGGAATTACCAAAAGGTAGATTGAGAAGAAGACAACTAAAACACAAGAACAATTCAGTATGGTGAAGGAAAATACCTTCTCTAGATTATGAAGAATCAATTATTACAAATCTCTCCCTCATAATCTCACTAGAATCGAGAACAACCTCTCAATCCTCTCTAAACCCTAATACAATGATTAGAATCTCTCTTAATTACCTCTCTGATTGCTTAGAAACCCTAAAACAATCCTTTATATAGGTGTACAAACATGGATGACAATCTAGTAAATAACCAAGCCCAAAACCAATAGGAATTCATGTGAACAGAAACCTAACCAAATCAAGAAATCGTCGATGAGTCGACTCATGACGGAGATGAGTCGACTCATGACACATAGGTCGACTCATAAACTGATGAGTCGACCGAGCAGAAACTTTTAACAAAACAGCTGGGTTTCGTGAGTCGACTCGTGACAGTCATGAGTCGACTCAACCTGATGAGTCGACTCATGTTCATGTATGAGCCGACTCACGAGCTAAAAACTGGATTCTTCGACTCTGTTGCTCGTCGTCTCGTTCCACGCTTCCACCTGCGTTCCACTGTACTATTTTACATACCTATTCTCATGCTATCATGAGAATCATCTACCCTCAAGCTCCCATGAGGATCGCTAAGCTCCCGAAGAGAAGATACACCCGTATCATGGGTCCCCTCTTTAGGAACTTGAAGTCCCATTCAAGTTAGAACTTTTGCTGAGGAAACTCTCGAGCTCCTTCATCTTTTCTGCACTATCTGGCCCTATTAGGAACCTGGTCTCGACGTCCGATCGGAAACATCTCATCCATCCCGCGTCTCGTCGTAATCACCTTTCGCCCTAAGTTTCAATCCTTTATCGATGGCTTTTCTGGAAGTCTAATGCATAGCGAGACAAATTTCTTGCTTACATTCACTAGTCTCTTCGCTCACGTCACCGTCCCCAAGCTTGTCTCCCTCAAAAGAGATGCCGAACGAAATATGAACTTTTCACCATCCTTAGTGAAGGTGTACTTCTGAGCTCGCCTCTCGTAGATCGCATATCTATCTAATAAGTACGGATTGCCCAGTATAATCTGACAAACATCTAATGGAACGACGTCGCACATGAGCTCATTAATATACGACTCGTGGAGCACAAATCTGACAGTGTACTGATCAACTACACTCAGTTTCTCCTCCTTCTGAATCCACCCTAATGGATAGGGCTTCGGATGCTTGATCGTCTTCAGACCCAGCTTCTGAACCAATGCCTCGAATATTAAATTCTTCTCGCTGCCCGAATCAACAATGACATCAACCAAACTGGTCTTCACTTGCAACTTAAGAACAAAGAGTTGCTCTCTCGAGTCGTTGTCCTCTTTCGTGGTCTGTTTCCCCGTCATAAGGTTAAGACTGCTGTTGGGCTCTGTCATCCCCGAGACTTCTTTCGGACCTTGAACTATCATGTATGATTTTTTCTCCTCCTTCTTCTTTAACCCTTTTGGCTTGAGATGAGGATACTTCTCCCAGCACCGATCAGCTGTGTGCCATGTCTTCTCGTAGTGAGTACAAATCAGCCCTGCCATCCCTGGATCACCCTTCTTCTTCTCCTCCTTAGATTGAGAACCACTAGACTCGCCTCCCGTCTGTTTGGAGTCTCCCTTAGCCTCGTTGCCCTTTTTTCGCTTGACCTCGAGGGCAATAGCCTTCACGCTCGCCTCTGCAATTGATTCCACCGTGAATAGCATCATCTCCTTTCGGATGTAATCGGTTAATCCCGCCATATACTTCATAAACACAGAATATTCCTCTGTCGCAATGTTGAGGACCATTGCCTGCTACTGGAATTTCGTGGTGTATTCTTGAATGGTTTGATTGACCCTTTGATGCAAGCCATACCACTTGTACCAACGCTCTTTAAGGAATCCCACCGGGTAGAACTGCTTCCTCAGTAACTCCATGAACTTATTCCACGACACCACCTTCTTCTCCTGCTTGCAGTAGGATTTCTACCACGTCAACGCGTGCCGTGAAAGCTTCAAAGTCGCGAACACAATCTTTTTTTTTTGACGAATAGCCATAAAGAGTAAAATACATCTCCATCCGCTCGATCCAGTCATCAAGCCTCTCGACGTCAACACTCCCATCATAAACAGGAATCTCCACCTTGAAGTCAATCTTCAGGTTCTGATAAGAATTCTTACCCTCTTGAAGCAATGCAGCCTTAACGGTCTCCTCCTCCTCGTCAGAATCTGAATCTACTCTCTCCACATCGGACTCAATAATTTTCTTCGAAAAAGATTTACCTTATTTGCCACCTCCATGGATAAGACTGACGAGTTGTGTGAGAGTCGAATCTATCGTCTCGATCTGCTTCTCTAATGCATCAATCCTCGTAGAATTATCTCCTTCAGCCATCTTCTTCCACCTTAAAACCTGGACTCCTTCTAATGAAATAAGGATCTTGCCAAGCTTCTTGTATTACGATCGAGTCAGGACCATACACAGGATGTCCCCTTCGTAGGATCTGATTGCTCTGATACCAACTTGATACGAGTCGCCGTGCGAGCACCCTTTGGTCGCAAAATTACCAAAAGGTGGGTTAAGAAGAAGACAACTAAAACACAAGAACAATTCAGTATGGCGAAGGAAAATACCTTCTCTAGATTATGAAGAATCAATTATTACAAATCTCTCTCACACAATCTTACTAGAATCGAGAACAACCTCTCAATCCTCTCTAAACCCTAATACAATGATTAGAATCTCTCTTAATTACCTCTCCGATTATTTAGAAATCCTAAAACAATCTTTTATATAGGTGTACAAATATGGATGGCAATCTGGTAAATAACCAAGCCCAAAACCAACAGGAATTTGTATGAACAGAAACCCAACCAAACCAGAAAACCGTCAATGAGTCGACTCATGACGGAGATGAGTCGACTCATGACGGAGATGAGTCGACTCATGACACATGGGTCGACTTATAAACTGATGAGTCGACCGAGTAGAAACTTTTAACAAAATGGCTGGGTTTCGTGAGTCGACTCATGACAGTCATGAGTTGACTCAACCTGATAAGTCGACTCATGCTCATGTATGAGTCGACTCACGAGCTGAAAACTGGATTCTTCGACTCTGCTACTCGTTGTCTCGTTCCACGCTTCCACCTGCGTTCCACTGTACTGTTTTACACCTCTATTCTCATGCTATCATGAGAATCATCTATCCTCAAGCTCTCCTGAGGATCGCTAAGCTCCCGAAGAGAAGATACACCCGTATCACCAGGTTAGATCTAAATGAATTGGACCCGTTAAACTGTGGTTTAATTTGAAATGAACCCTTTTGTCCATTTGTAGGTATTTATTTAGGGGTAGGCGTGGGTCGAGCCTGTTCGGGCCTATGACCCGGTCTTCCGGGTTCAAATCTGGACCGGGTCAGACTCGGGCCTGCCCGGGTTAGAGTGGGTCGTGCCTATTTCTCTGATCCCGATCTGGGATTGGACGTAGTCCAGTCCACGACCCGCTTAGGGGAGGGATGGATCGGACCCAACCCTCAACCCGTGTATTTTAACGTTTTTCTTTGTTTATTTTTAATCTATAAACTATATTGATTTTATTTTTAATCTATTAAATCATTAGTTAATAGCTACATATCATTTGAGTTTCTGAGTTATTGAGTTTCCGGGGGATGTTATCAGTCGTACCAATGTAGGCAATAAAAATTACCTTTAATCCCTATCAGAGAAGTTCAGAATAAGACTGCTAAAACCTCGCCCGAAATAGCTAAAAAGAGGAAAACGCTGATATCTCTCAAACCAGAATAAATTTGGTGAAATGGACAGGAGCAAACTGAACCCTATTGGGTTGGTTTAGTTGGTTCCGTCTCATTGAGATAGTCAATTTTCATATATAATTCGTTAAATTCCGACTTACGGTTTGAAAGTTATGACATGTTCTTCATGGCATGTTCTGGAGCTCGCATGCAGTGCTCGCCTGCATAAGTCAAGCTCGCCTGCATGATCCAGGCTCGCCTGAAGGCTGAAGCTTACCTGAACATTGGAGTTCGCCCGTAAGAAAGTCCGTCTGCAAGGCTAGAGCTCACCTGAACATTGGAGCTCGCCCGAACTAAGTGAAGCTCGCCTGCACAGCTTCGCCTACGAGGCTCACCTGCACAGCTCGCCTGAAGGCTAAGCTCGCCTGTAGCACCCAGGCTCCCCTGCATTCCAAAGCCCGCCAGGCTTACCTAAAAGCTCGCCTGCACAGCTCGTCTGAAGGTCGAGCTCACCTGTAGCACCCAGTCTCGCCTGCATGCCAACGCCCGCCAGGATCGCCTGCAGACCTAAGCTCGCCTGCTCACCTGAAAGCTCGCCTGCTCACCTGATAGCCCAAGCTCGCCTGCACGGCTGGACCAAGTCAGCCACTTGAGCTTAAAACATGGGAGTAGGTACACCCACTCCCCATGATCTAAGGGATGGAGTATAGTTCTCCTCACCTCCAATGGTCACATCCTAAGATTTAAAGGATAGAGTTATGGTCCCTCTCAACCACAATCTCAAAATTTAAGGGAGTGGTCATGCTTCTCCTCCACTATAAATAGCCAATGATGGCTATCAAAAGAGAGATCTTGAACTCTTGATCAAGACCGAACCAATTTGGCTCCTTGGCAATCAGTTCTCTTAAGCTCTAAGAGAATCGAGCCTGGCTCTTTGCATTGTTCTTGCATTGTAGCATCTTCTTCCAGTTTTTGGCCTTGATAGCCATTAAGCTCGGGAACTCGAACTCGATCAACACGAGCTTCTACTGCATACTGAAGCTCCCCCGCAACTTCGCTCGGATCGTCCAAGGGAAGCAAACTCGATGCAAGAACTGAGGGAGATATCCTATCGCTACCAAAGACCCCACGTTAATTTTACCTTTGATACATGCAAAATATGTTCGTTTGTAAATGGGTTTATTTTAATACCCTAAAGGTTTTAAAACTTGCACTTTAGTACTATCCGTTATGCAAACATAAGAATTTCCTCACGAAAATTCTTACATAACATTAAAGTGCTATTATTAGAATATTTTAATACATACTTTTTGTGAAAATATATTGTTAAACTTATCAAAATCTTATTTTAAATTTACCCTAGTTCTATTTTAAAATATGAGTATTTGAAGATAGTTGCAACTTATTAGATCTACTACATAAAACTTTGAAGATTACCACTATATAATCATATAGAGAAAATCCAAGTGAAGCTTATTGTATTCGCAGGTGATAAGAATCAAAGAAAGAGGGAGATAAATAAATACATCTATCGAACAGCAAAATTAGTTCTTCACTACACACATTCTCGATAGAGCCATTGACCTACTATAGAGATTGTTATCTATCATATTGGCACTCATATCTTGCATCCTAATCATTCAAATATTAAATACATTGTACATTAAAAGGCTTTGCAGAAGGAAAAACATGAAAGAATTGAATTTGTATCTAATGTAAGACATTGATTTGAATAGATGGATAGTCATTAATTCTGATATGCTTATGGTTTCAACTATTACTAGTTGAGATTCATGTGCAATGTACGTAGTTGAATATTATAATTATTTAAATTAATAAAGATAGAGTAAAAATAAAAAAATAAAGTTTTTTATAAGATTGATCATCAACTCAATAATCTCTCTCTCAAATTAAATATTATTATTGTTTCCTTTCAACCAAACTGTAGCCACGTGGTCTACTATTTATGAGTTATAAACACATTAATCTAGTACAACATCTCTATTTATTAGTATCTTGAAGTCTTCAAAAGATGGGCGATTATTCAATTCACAAAGGAATTTTTCATATGAATTTACTTACAATATGTTCATTAAACTTTTTGTTGTGGTTTGACTCATATTCACGTTAACTTTTTGTTGATATTTCACTCAAATTTATATTATCTAATATTCTCATTTAATTTTATAGCTCATTCTCTGTATCATAGAAGTAAAACTAAAAATATGAAGAATTATTTTCTTACGAAATTTGAACAGTGAGATTATGATATATTTCGTCATGTGCTCTAAATATTTTTTTCTTTAATGCAAGGTCCTTATCAAATCTTATCCCAAATGATGTGAATAAAAGATGCTATTATAACTCACTTATCTAGGGTAATTGTATTGTATATAGGATACATACCTCATCTGGAATATCCATATCTCCTACGTGAATTTTGTTATTATGAGAGCAACATGTTAGAGGCTCGTATTCAAATTTTTTGGATCTATAAACGATATAAGAATTTGGAGTGCATAGCTTATATATCGTAAATAACATATCAATTCATGAAGAATTTTTTCTAATAATGATATTATTAAAACGATATTACTATTCAAAATTATATTAATTTATAAGATTATATGACCCTTTTTAATAAATTATAAAGTATGTATATGGAAACATCGATGCTTATAGCCAGTAGTTAGGCTCCACAAAATAAGTTAACTTTACATTGTAGTTTATCATTTGTAGTATTATTGACATTATCATTATCTTTCCTTTTTATCCTATTATTCACATTTTCTGATGTAAGTTCTCTTTTGCTAATCATTCAATTGGCTATATTTAATTTTTATAATATCAAAGGTTAGAATACTCTCTTCTATTTAAAAAGTGTTGACATGATTTTCTAAAAAATATATACACATATTAGCAATAGTATATACCTTAGTGCAACTCAAACATTAGCTTGAAGCCTATTTAGAGTGAGGTCCTTTCTATGCTAGAATGATGATATAGTGATTACATAGTCTAAAAGTCAAGTAAGAAATTCTACAAAGGAAAAGTAATTTAATATGTAAAACTATAAAATTAATTAATAAAATATACATGGGCAGTACAGATAGCTATAAAAAGTAAGGTATATATCTTCAAAAAAAATTCATAGTGAGTGACTAACTATAATCATCCTAATTTAAGCATAAATAATTATTATTTTAGCTACTAATTTGATACGTGTAACTATGAAATAAATCTTTAGCAAAAAATAGGGATTGAGATTGTAGTATGTTATAGGTAAATAAATAAATGTTATTAGAGCTCTTCTTTATATTAAATTTAAAAGTAATAATTTAAATTATTTAGCACCAAATATTAGCTCATGTGAGAAAGTAAAATAATATATATTATGTATATGTCTATAGTCAATCAATCAAACGTATTAAAATTATAATTAAAATTATGATGATCACAGTCAAAATTATATGGTTGGTTCATATTAAATATAATTTATAAAAAAATAGTATATTAAAGTAAAAATCTTTTTAATCATTATATAGATTGTCTGAAAATTTTGCATATATAAACTATATTATCTAGGAATAGTAATGTGCACACTTAACTATGGTCTAATAATCTTAAGAATGCCTTATTCTTCAATATTATCATTAATTGATGTATATGTGCATTACGCTAAAAACACAACGATAATTTAGACAACTATAAAATAAACACCCTCAAAGTTTTAAAAAGTATAAAAAAACACCCTAAATTTTATAATTTACAAATACACAAAACTATTAAATATTATATTGAAATCAATGAATTACAAAAAATTCATTAAAAATTTTCAAACTTTGGAGGGGTAATTTACAATGTACTATACTTTAAGGGTGTGTTTTGTAAATTTCAAATTTAATAGATTTTTAATTACTTATGTTCTTTTTAAAAAAAATTATGGGCAATATTCATCATAAAAAGGTTTTCCTAAACCTATACTTTTAAAAGGTGCATGATATTTTTTGCAAAATTTTAATTTTCTAGGGGTTGTTAGTAATTTTGCATATTCATTTTAGGGTCTATAGGTTAAAAATTCTCATTGTGTTTTTTTATAAATTAAGAATTTTTTGTAATTTTAAACTTATAGGCTTTTTCTACAGATTGTAAATTGTTTGTAAACTATTTATAATTCCTATGCTTTCAATTTACTAACGAATTTAAAAATTTTACGGTACTTTTTTTAAATTTTGAATTTAAAATGTCTGTTTGTAATTTTTAAAACTTTAAGGATGTTTTCTATAAATTATAAATTATGTAGGGGATATTTATAATTCTTATATTTTTAATGTACTATTTGGCCAGAAATTATTAGGATTTTTGTGAATTTTATAATTTTGAGGGTTTTATTTTGTAATTTTTAAAAAGTTAAAAGTGTGTATTGTAAATTCTATAAATTTTTGGGGTTTGTTTTTGTTATTTGTAGGTTTTTGGTATGTTTATTGGTTTGAAATTTTTAAGATGTTTTTTATAAATTTTGAATTTTTAGGGGTGTTTTTATAATTTTTAAAACTTATAATATATTTTCTCTAAAGTTAAAAAAACTTTTAGTTTCTAGTTAGTATATATTTTTTAGATTTCTCACTTAATTGAGATAAATAAAATTTATAATTTTTAAGATGCTTTAATAAAATTTTGAATTTGTAAGAGCGTTTTTGTAATTTAAAAAACTTGGAGAATATTTTTTACAAAGTCCAAAAACTTGTAGGTGCTGACTAGCATATGTTTTTTAGATTTCTCTACGAACTAAAATGAGTAAAGGATTTGAATTATATGAAATGTATCTATTTTATCCAATAACATGTTAAATCTCATTATGAAAAATAATTTATTTGGTTACCAATTCAAAGAAGATAGGATAATTAGAATAGATTAGGATAACAATATAATATTTAAAAAAAAAAACTAAGGGTAATATTGACCATAGAAAGATTTTTCCGAACTCGTACTTTTAAAAGGGGTATGATTTCTTGCATCTGTAGAAGCCAGTAAAAGATTGAATTAGATTCTAAAATAAAAAATATTCTCATAAAATTTAAGAAAATGATGAAATTTAATTATGATATTTTTGAGACCCAATAGATCCCTATTTTATGTCGAGTTATCAAAGCATAATTAGGACTCTCAGATTTACGAATCAAACAATGTACATAGTGATAAGAAGCATATAATGGTTCAATTAGAAAAAGATGAGCAGAGCACAAAAAGTAGGCAATAGTTTATGAAAAACAAATGATGAGTTAAGAAAATATTAAGAATACGAAATACATGGATATACTTCTCATATACTTCTTTTTTTATCGTTCTTGTTCTTAAAACGCCTAAATTTTTTGATTTTGCTCCTTGAGCTACTGATGCTATTTATGATATTTTTATATAACCCTATGCTCAAGTTGTATAATTAAACTATTTGCAAGTAACTATATTGCAACTGAGCCTATGGTTATATATTGATACAATATTTGCAATGAACTAGATTTAAAGTTGGTTGTATTGATATAATATTCTGTATGGACCGATACAATATTTTGCAATGAACTAGATTTAAAGTTGGTTGTATTAATATAATATTCTGTATGGACCGATACTATATTTTGTATGCACCTGTCAAAGGAGTTTCATGCAAAAAAAAAATAGTATTTTTACATGCTTATGTGAATGCTTTTATCATATAAAATTATACCAAAGTTAACATTAATCTTTAGTTCTCTCTCCCACGCCCTCCCTCTCTCTCTCTCTCTCTCTTTTTCTTTTTTGAGGTCTATCTATCAAAAATTAGGAACAATATACAATTAATGTATCCCTTTTTCAATGAACTGTCAATGATATGCTTTTCTTCCATGTCATTTAAGCACACTTCTAGATCAATCATCTTATTATACATTGTAGATTATTTTCATATTAGTATATCTTGCGATCTGGTGGAAAGTGTGTGTTTTCTGCCGAACTTATACAAACCATCTTACTATTTAGTAATTTTCACTTTTATAACAATACCCTTCCTCAAGTCAAGCTCTCTTTGTAGAAATTTATTTATATCTTTGTTTTAACATATTAAGAACAATTATCATGTTCAAATTTAACACTAGGATAATGACTAAACTAAACAAATTGAAGATCATGATTTGATAAACAAATATGTTACATGAATGAAGTTAGATATGTGTAAATTGAAAAAAAGTGATGGTTGTGTGTGTAAGTATATAAAAGTATATGGATCCTAGTTTAACCCACAAATTTGTTTCTTCAAAATTTTCAAATTCTTTAAATAAAATTATGGTAAATGCAATAATCAAGGTTTAGAGATTCAAACTCTAAATTAATCTGATTTAGTTGTAGTAAGAAAATAAATCAAAAAAGAAATAATTATAATACTTACCCACGTGCATTACATGTACACAAAAACTAATTATACACCAAATCAAGAATATAGAACAAATGGATATAACATGGTTTAACCTGTGCAATCTCGAATTATACTCTAAATCTCTTAAACAATTTCTCTCAAACAGTATGAATAAAAGAAAGCCAAAAATTAGCGAAAAGACTTCACAAACAAGAGAGCCCTTTGGACTAAGCCTGAGTTGCTAGCAAAAGATTCATGGATATGGTTCCCTCACAAACTGGATATTAGGTTTAATTTGAAATCTAATATATAACTGTTGATGTTTGATAACACACAGTCGATGAGGTTAAAGAGTTGTGGAATCGTCGAGGGGTTGAACCGTCGAGGGAGGCCGCTTCTTACTTCGACTTTATGCCTGGTTCTTAGAGCTCGGGGTGGACAGACCACCTACACATACAGGAATCATAGGAGTACGGGGCTTGTTTCCCCCGTGATAGCTCCGACGGTCAAGTCAGCTAGAAGACTTGAGTGGGGTGAAGGAAGAACCGTGTCTTCTCCCAACAATGTGTTATTTTTAAAGAGTTTCTCTTTAATTGTAAGAAAATCGAAACCTGTTTTTATGGCGAATAGCGTCTGTATTTATAGAGGATGCCAATGGAAGAATAGAAACTTCGTGAGTATGCGGTTTAAGATTATGGTGAGGGGTGAGCTGGAGGCTGAGTCACCCTCTGCTCTATACATGTCGACTTGTGAGTGATGGAAGGTCACTTCAGTGATATGGGGAACCAGCAGCCGTCGAGGCTTGTTGGCGAGCGGCGAGAAGTCACTTCAGTGATGTGGGGAACCCGTAGCCGTCGAGGCTTGTCGATGAGTCACTTGAAGTCACTTCGGTGACGTGGGGAACCCGCAGCCGTCGAGGCTTGTCGATGAGCGGCGAGAAGTCACTTCAGTGACGTGGGGAACCTGTAGCCGACAAGGTTTCAGATGGCTGAGGATGGAGAATGATGATCATAAAAGGTTAAATAATACTGAGAAGACATGTTCTGAGCCGCCCTTGGGAGGAGTGTCGGCTAATTGCTAAGAAGCAATCTTTTGTTATGAAGAGGTTCGACTGAGTCCGCCTTCGAGTCGTCTTTGAGGAATGAAGCCGACTCGACTGAGGGAGTGACGGCTCGCGGGATACGACTGAGGGAGTGACATCTCGCGGGATAGTATATTCATGAAGAATAGGGGATACCCCATAACAGTTAGCCCCTTTCGCTTGGATGCGGTTGTGGCCAGATCTAAGGGAAAAATGAATGTGCAGAGACTGAGTAGAATTGATTTTGACAGAAAAATGGTGTCCTTTCTAGATGCTAGGATGCCTGACATCATCAGACATCACTAAGGCTATCTGGGCTGTTCTTTTGTCAGACTACGGTTTCTTCGCGGAAAGAAGGAGAAATGTCATTCAGTTGTTTTTCAAATTCCGATGCTAGATCTTAGACGTGGGATAAAACGACTCAAACGGCTTGGATACGTTGACAGTTGTGTTCGCGTGGAAAATCGTGTTCTTCTTCATTGAGGATTCCATTACAAACTTTGAAAACAACTTTATGCGTTTTACAAAATATCTGGTCTTTTTATAAGAGCCGGTTACAATGGAGATCAAAATAAAGAAAGAAACAAAAAATTACAACTTTCCTTTGAACAGATCGCGAGCTCCTATTTTTCGGTCGCTCGCTTTGTGGGGTTCTTTGCCTGCGCCGGGGTTGATTACCGTGGACCACCGTGAGATCTGGATCCAAGCAGATCTACAACGTATTACGGGTATTATCCCACCAAGGAGATAATAGCCGGGAGGGATCGTTTCACCAAGAAAACGACCGCTCGAATCTCGGGATCTAAGAACCAAGCTTAGATCCGGAGTAGAACGATGTAGATCTAAGGATTAGCTTCTTCGAACTCCTGCCTTGTTTGTCGCGGGTGCTCGCCGAAAACTGAATCCGAGGGTCCAAGCTTCAAGCCTTCAAACTCCGAGTTGAGATGACAATCCGGCAGAGTTTCGGCTCTTCAGAAGTTCAACCAAAAGTCCTCTCAAATGAACGAGTGCCAGGCCTATTTATAGGCACTCAAAACTGTGCCTTTGGCACAAAACAGTGCCTAGCCACCTCTGGGTGGCTCGGCCATCAAATTTCAGCCCACTTTGAAAAGTAGTCGGTGATAGCGAGGATGAATCGATCACCTTTTACTGAAGGAGGAAAGATAGGACCGACAATGTCCATACCCCATGTCTCGAATGGCCAAGACGTGGTTGATGTGTGTAATTGCTCCGGTAGTTGGTGCATATAATTCGCATGCACATGGCAAGCGTGACATTCTCGAGCGTACTCAATCGCGTCACGAACCATTGTTGGCCAGAAATATCAGTTCCCCCAGGTGCGCTGGTTTCGTCGTTTTCCGTTGTTTCCGGTTTTTTGTGTCCGTTGTTCGGCTATTTTGTTGATTTGTTAACTTGATTCCTGATTTGGCAGTAAAACCCAGTCGGTGTTTGAGTTCAAATCCGCTTTGTTGGATGACTCGTTGACTCCCCGAACCATTGACGTTGTTCACGTGCGGTTCGTTAGCTTCGTAAAGATACTCAACAAAAATATCTACAACTTTCCTATTTTGAGTTTCTTTATATTCTAACGGGATCTTCGTCAAAATAGCTCCACAAGTTCCGAGATACCTTTGGGTGTCTCGGCCAGGTCCGAGACACCTCTGGGTGGCTCGGCACTATTTTTATCATAACTTCCGCATATGACCTCCAAATGATCTGATTCCAAATGGGTTCGAAAGTTGACAAAAATATCTACAATTTTCCTATTTTGAGTATCTTTAGATTCAGATCGGATCATAGTCTAAACAGCTTCACAAGGGCTGAGACACCTCGGGGTGTCTCATTCAGGCTGAGGCGCCGTGTTATGTATACTTGTTCGTTTCCGCCGTAACTTCTTCGTCCGAACTCCAAATGATGTGATTTCAAATGAAGACGATCTTGGCGATGAATCATTTGCTGGGGGTATGGAAATTATCCCTGAAGACACGCTTCGTGATACTGCTTCCACTGCTCATACTATCGAAGAAGATAGACCTCCGATCTCGGAGCCTACGGTGGCTAGTCAAGAGGAACCGGTGGTAGACAAGTCTCCTTTTGCTTCTGTGCTATTACCATCTGCAGCAGATGTACAGCCTAGCCCTACCACTGGCATCATATCGAAGCCTGCCCTCGCTGAAGATCCACCAATGTTTGCTCCTGTGACTGAAGAGGAGCCTACAGATCGTGGCGACGGTGCAGACGATACAGATGATGATGATGATCAAGGTGGAAGTGATGAGGACAATGACAACCTAAGCGGGGATGACGACGGTCTCGGGGAGTGGAATATTCGACCACCCTCTTCTTCAGATAAAGCTTCACCATACATTCCCTTACCTCTTGAGGGTAAGTATCACTTGTTCTGATTCGCAACCCATCTTTATTGCTGACTTAAATAATCTCCTCGTGCAGATCCTATGGTGCATGAAGCGAGTACTGTTACTCCTCCTTCGTCGCAACAGCTCATGCTAGCACCAGCTCAGATGTCAGAGCCTTCTTACTCAGAGCCCTCAACAACGACTCTCCCGCCGATGACTTTATTGACCATTTCCTTAGCTTCTACAGAAGTTGTAGACGTGCCAAGATCATCTCAAGCGGGGGAATTGATGGTTCTGCAATCGAGTCCATCTCACCTGGATATTGGTGTCCCTTCTCAAGCCACTACACCGAAATCGCCTGCTGGTCTTCTACTCGGCTTCGCGTCTACGGAAGTTTCTGCACCGTCTCCCATTGCTATTTCGAGTCCGATAGACGTACCAGATTTTGTCAAGATCTCCCTTGACAACTTGGAAGGGCTTATCAAGAAGATAATTGAGGTTGTGCTGGCCGGACGAGATACTTTAGATACCTACAAGCCTATGCTCACGAATAGTTTGAACAACCTCAAACTCGTAGGCGATGTTGATGTCGTTCAGCGTTGCTCCGAAGCCATCTTACGTCTAGAGGGACAAATCAGATTCTTAGAGGCTTTGGGTCGCACTGATATCCAAGCGCAAATTGCATCTACTTTTGAGGACATTCGAGCCGAAGAACTCAATAAGTATGAAGCCGCTCGATATCATATAACTGAGGAAGAGGTCGAGGTGGAACAACTGCAACAGCTACATGCTCAGAAACAAGCTGAGCTGACTCTTTCGAATACTTCTTTGGAGACTTTGCGAGAGAAGATCGCCGCTGCTGAGGTGGAGTTGGCTAGGATGAAGGCTCAATTCAAGCGAGAAGAAGCTATTGTCACTGAGCTCAACCTCAAAAGCGCTGCTTCTCTGGTGAACTATCGTACCAAAGCTAGTGCTCTAGAGGAAGCCAAGAAGAAAGTGGCCACTATGTTGTCTAGTGAAGACGAGCTTCGGAAGCGGGCTGAGGTGCTGGTGCGAACAGATCACGAAGAGAAGCTTTCCGATATTAAATCTCAGATTGCTTCGTTCAGTTTGATGAATTGATGAGCCTATCTTTGTATCGCTCTTTTAATTGGAACAACTTCGATTTCAGGTTACTTAGTTTTCCTTTTGAATAAAAGTTGCTACCCCTGCTACAGTTGCTACAGTTGCTTAAGAATACCACGCATGGCACTCTCCAGGAACTTCCCGTGGAAGA
>BQKN01064193.1:261109-281119 GCA_022839385.1 Asparagus kiusianus
TCATTGGAGATTTTAATTTGTAAGGCTTGGCTAATGAATGAAAAAGTATTATCCCCTTATTTTGTAAGGTGTCGTTACATTGTGAGATTGTGAACGATGATCGGTGAGGGTTGAAAACCGATATTGTATGGTATAAACGTTATTCGGGTGAGCATAGAAAATCCACTTGTGGTAGTGGATTCTCCCGGGGAGTGGGGAGCGGAGACGTAGGATGGAAGGTCCAAACTACGTGATCATATTATGTGTTCGAGTTTGCCTTGGCGTATTATTTTTGCTTATTCCGTTTCGCCATTGCATGTTTATTTGCCCTTTAATTTAATATCCTTGCACATATAAGTTGTTGTATATCATACTTGCTAGGATATTTGTTTGTTAGTTTTAATTGTCATATAATCGGATTAGATTAGCACATAACCCTATTCACCCTCCCTCTAGGGTATTTTCACACGCTTCCGCCGGGTGCAACAATGTGTGCTTCCTCCTATAAACTTAGCCTTTCTATTTCATTTCGTATTTCATTTTTATTTAGTACTTCAAAAAAATCTTCAGATAATATATTTTTAGAAATCATTAAATATCCCTTAACATGCAATTCAAGATGTGCATTTGTTTTTTATTCATTTTTCGTGTTCTCATAGCAAGGTATCAATAATGGTGTGACTGATATTTTTAGTATTTTAGGAAATTAGTCATAATACTTTTTATTCCCAAACATAAAAAATAACCATAGATATTAAAATAAACTAACATACTAAAGACTTTTTATTTTCCATTCAAGAAAATGAAGAAGTGTTGATGTCAATTATCTAACAGAGCGTTGTATGTGTATTATGTGGGGTATTATGGTCCTCAATCTCCTTTACACAGTTAGGCTCTAAGCAACAAATTCCATTATGTACATGAACAACACATAAGAGATTGGAGTTGGGATCTCCGATGGTTCCTCCGACGATCAAGTCAGTAAAAAAATTTGAATGGGGAAGAAGATTAGAAATAGTATTTTCTTTTAGCAAGAGATTGATTATCATCAGCAATAGACAATAGCTTCCTTTTATAGCAAATCAAAAGGATAGATGGGTGACTTTGGCCAAGTCAAGCAGGCGGCTAAGTCATCATTTACTTTACAGGTATTAGTTGCAAAGGGGGATGAGTCATCCAGGCGTTTAATGTGAGGGTAACAAAATGTGCGTGGTGCTAACAAGGTCCAAGGAGTCATAAAGATTTTTGGGGCTGGAGAAATGTTGACTCTGATCATTCATTTAATATGATGGCAATTGACTGTTGGCGAGGGGCCTGAGAATATATCGCCTTTCGACTCGGTTTCACGAGAGGGTTTATAAACGATGCCTTTCGTTTCAATCTTGCGAGTGGGCTGACAAGTGCCACTTTTTTGGCCAGCCTTAAAGGTTGATGATCTGGTCTTGAGGAATGAAGAGGAGTGGGGTCGACTAGAATGGTATGGGTCGATAAGTACCGCCTCTCTAGTCGATCTCGAATGTTGTCGACTCGGCCTTGATTTAGGAAGGGTCGAGTGTCGAAGTTGTTCAAATAGTCCTTCTCATATTATGGCAAATTAGGTTCTTAAGGCGGGATACGTGTTGGCTCCTCATTGAAGACTAACACTTAGCTATTTATAGGATATAACAAGAAGAAAAATACTAATTCAGTATGAAGTTGCCAAAATTATAAATAACACATTTCTAAAGTAAGCCCATTTTTTCATGCAAAAGATTACAAATGTACATGTAATTTTACGTTGTGAAAAATTAATTATACGTTGAAAATGTAAAACGCAATGCATTTCATGCAACTTAAAATCTAAAGCAACAATGCACGTGGTAGTTAACAAGGTCCCATAGCCAAGTGTAGATTAGCGTCTTCAACCAATCTCTTGCCCGCAAAATTCTTAGATTAGCGCTATATCCTAGGAATTATTAAAGTTTGATGAACTCTTAAGAGGCTGCCACGTGTCATAATTAATTGGCTGAGTCCTACAAATCTAAAAGCCTAACTACGGTGTGAGCATAACCAACCTCTCTAGCAGCCCAAGCCCAAGACGAAAGGAGCTTCGAGCTGTGATATGCTAGAAGAATTGTCTCAAGGCGACTTCTTCTCGGGCACTCGCTAAGGAATGTTTTAATTGATGAGACGACCTATCAGCTTCAATAGCCATACTTCACCACCAAATGATCGATGTTAGGTCAAAGTCATTATGACTTTTCGAACGGAAGTTATGACTCCTTAGATGATACTAGCACTTTAGACGTTCTATCATGCCGCATTAAACACAAAGGTGACTCATCTAACCGGCTGCTGACATGTATAAAGTGCAATCTAATCAGCTGATTGCACGAACTCAGTCAAATTACTTATACGCTCTCGCCAACCCTCTATAAATAGTGGATAATCTCCACTATTCTAAGGTATGCAAAAACTACTGAACAACACCTTGAAATTAGATTATGCAGTCTTACCTAATCTATTATTGACTTAAATGTTGAAGAGCATGCCGGTGCAACTAACCCCGGCCCTCTACCTGGTGTTCTTAGTGCAGGGATTTACTTCCTTTTGATTGATTAGTATCAAAGAAAATTAAATGACCCTAAACTCCTCTAAACATTCACTTACCTACACAATTAATTTTCTGACATAAACAATTAGCTATATCTAGAATTTACATCTACTAATTATCTTAGAACCAAATCAAACCAAAGAATCTTCAGGATTATTTGTGTGTGCATGTGTGTCTGTTGTGGTTGTCTTTGAGAGAGACTTTGCTCGTGTAAGAAGGGTTTCTGGGTTCTCCACTTTCCTATTGAAAAGTAAAATATATATAGATTAAGAAACATTGGACCACATGTACTTTTGTGTTAAACGCCAGATACCGAGAATTTGGTTTCCTTCTCAATGCTGCGTTTAGAAGTAACCTAGCTATTCAAATCGGCAATAATTAATAAAGAGTTCTTTTATCTACTTGCTAGTTTGGCCGAAGCATTTGATTTTGGATTGTAGTTGCCCGAGATAAAATTAAATAAATTAAAATTATGATCAAGAGGAAGTACAACCTCAAAGTAGAAATTTGTCAACATCTGGCAAGCTTTTGGTATGAAGATGCGAAAAAAAATAAAGGTAGCAACTAAGCCATTTCAAGACACTCTTCCAAGACGAGAGGCTCAGAGAGATACATAATATGTATAGACATACACCTTCATACTATTTCAATACACTCTTCCAAGACTAAAGGCTCAAAAAGATACATAATATGTTTAGATATACACCCTCATACTCGTTGACTCTATATAGATATACACCCACAAAGTTCTTTCAATTATGTTTATTTCTTTTTTATGCATGCTTTGTTTCACTTTTTATAAAGTTTTCTTTTAACATTCGTTTACTAATTCTCTTCTATGATTCTTTATGCAATATTTTAACTTTGAAGAATTAATACCGTGAAAGCTTCATCAAATCTATTTCGTTTGGTAAGTTTTTATTGCTTACAATAATTTATTATTTTTAGCTAAAATGGCCAGATTGGTATATTTTGTAGACCCTCGGTGACAGATTGATATATTTTTTTTTAACTTTTGATAAATTGGTATATTATGTAAACTCCGGCGCCAAATACCTCTTAAATTTGGCCGGAGTTACTATTTCGGCCAGTGCTGACGGGATTTCTTGCATAAAACCCCCTCATTAAAACCTCATCATGCTCCTAACCCCCTCCTCCTCCTCCCCCTCTCCCTCCTCCTCCTCATCCTCTTCAACCTCCCCTCTCCCTCCTCCTCATCATCCTCTTCCTCCTCCTCCTCCTCCTCATCCTCTTCAACCTCCCCCTCTCCCTCCTCCTCCTCTTCAACAAAATGGAGTGTAAAGATTCAGTATCATGGAATGCACAAATACATGGATTCTTGAGTTTAGAGGAGTATGAGCTCGGTCTGAGCTTGTTCATGGAGTCTAGGGCTTCAAATTTTGAACCTAACGTTTCATGTTTGATCCTTGTTGTTCAAGATTGTTGGAAACTGGAAGCCATTGACGAAGGATAAAACCTACATAGGTTTATTACAAAGTGAGTTTTCAATTGTAGCCTCAGTGCAGAACTTTTTGCTCAGCATGTATGTGAAATTTGTGAACTTGAATTATGCACAGAAGTTGTTTGACGAAATGTGTGAACGAGATATGATATCTTGGAGCTCGTTGATGAGCGGATACACGCGATGCGTCAATGCCACCAATGCTTTGCGATTGTTTCAATCAATGTATGTTGAGCTTGGTAACGAGATGGATGGGCTTGTGGCGGTTTGAGTTCTTCAAACATGCGCAAATGCTAGAGATATCGACAATGGGAGGTCCATACATGCTCATTTGATCCGTAAAGGATTTGAAGAGGATGTGTTTGTTGAGAATTCTTCAAGCATGAATTTTCTACAAAAACATTCAAATCTATACATAGATTTTGTAGGGTTTTGTTGAATGGCATGATTTCTTGCATAGTTTCTGAAAATTCTCAAGAAATTTCAAAAAATAAGAGGGATTGAGGGGGAAATAAGAAGAAGAAATGGGTGCAATTTGTTGGGTTAGTCCCCTGATGATTTGGAGAAGCTCCCTTGTTATGATTTCGATGGCGGTCATTTATTAATGGAGGTTGGATTTAAGAGGAGACTGTTGTTGATAATGATCATGATAATGACGATTTGTTGAAGAGGAGGTGGAGAAGGAGGGAGAGGGGGAGGTTGAAGAGGATGAGGAGGAGGAGGGAGAGAGGGAGGTTGAAGAGGATGAGGAGGAGGAGGAGGAGGGGGTTAGGAGCATGATGGGGTTTTAATGAGGGAGTTTTATGCAAGAAATCCCATCAGCACTGGTAGGAACAGTAACTCCGACCAAATTTAAGGGGTATTTAGCGCCGGAGTCTACATAATATTCTAATTTGCCAAAAGTTTAAAAAATATATCAATCTATCACCGAGGGTCTACAAAATATACCAATCTGGTCATTTTGTCCTTATTTTTACTATACCCCTCATTTCAACTTATTTGCTATGCATTACGTGAACATTATTGATGAATGTTTTCTTTAATAATTCCAAAAAAAGTGTTCATGGCATTTTTATTGAGTAGATAGAAGTAGATACTTTCTAAGCAAATCAATTCCAAAGAGATTGTTTTTTTATGACAAACTCTTAACATTCTATAGCTTTCATAAATCTAAATTCACAAAGTATAATGAAATTTTACATAAAAATCAAATTTTGGTCTAATTAGTTAATATTAGTATTTTATCATTAAAAATAGATATATTTCTAATCAAATCAATTCCAAAAATATAAAAAATTAAGGTTTTCTTTTTATGGTGCTAAACACTTACCATTCTATAAATTTGGTAATCTAGAATTCACAAATTATGACCAATATGTGACGCCCCTGAGTTCACACAAGGCTGCAGTCCAAGGTGAAACCAAGAATGTCAAACCTACGATGCACCACACCGTGCAACAACATGTTTCACCATCACAATTAACATCTATCTAGTAGAGTCACTAACAGGTGTAGGTACAAAAGCAAGTAAAAGATAATATACGAAGGACTGATGAAATGATAATGATCAAATAAATATCTCATCATCCAACAAATGGAAATACATAGCCAATGTCTGAATAAATAAACTGGAGTACTCAACAAGTCTCAAATACAAATATCTGACAAGAATGAAATAAGGCACACAGCCTTTACAATTTCTAGAACAATACTCTCAAATGTCTAACAAAATCTATAGTGGAGCTCCTACATAAGCATAACCAAACAGCTGAACACTAAAGTGTGTCGCCATCAACCTGCGACCCTCCGGGCTCCTGGCTCGTTACCTGAAATGGGGAGGGACAACGAGCGTCAAAGCGTTAGCGAGTAACATCACAACCAACCACAAGAGAACAGGGCTCGTTGTATAAGAAAATATAGATAATACTTAATAGATATAAAATCATTGATCTTTCTAAAGAGGGTTTTAGTATTTAGAAATTTACAACACGAGAATAGGTACGTCGAGCAAAATAATCCAAACAAGGAAACCCTCATGTATATACCTTGTATCTCAAATTGTAAACCCCTAACCAACAAACCCGAGGTTCTAATACAGGAATAATAATAAAAGAAATACAATCAATCTCAGAACGTAAGTGCAGTGCTATGTCATAGCCTACATGAATATCATGTTATAGCTTACATGAATGTCATATCAAAATCCACATAAGTATCATGTCATGGGCTTCTGTGAGGAAGTGATGTGCAGGGTTAAGAACTATGTCCGATGCGGGAACCATATACTGTAGTTTTCCAAACTCACGGAATAAGTGGCAAATATCCAACACGAGGACTGAAATGGATTATAGTCCAACACGAGGACTTCTATGGATTATAGTCCATCACGAGGACTGTGAAATGGTGATAATATCACTGAGATATATAATGGAATTTACTTAAATCAATTCACGCTCAACAGTGAAATCTACTTAAATCAATTCACACTCAAATCAGCATGTATATCCCCAATTGGTACCTTCAGAACATCTACCATGCATGGATACACAATAAGGCTAAAAACCAGAGTCAAATAACAGGCCAAAATTTCAAACATGACCAAAACATACAGAACAGGGATTTAACAGCAGACTGTGTGGCGGTCGACCGCACCGGTCGACCGCGCTCTGATACGCGCCTGGCGGTCGACCGCTGCGGCATCTCGGTCGACCGCCAGAGCGTCGTGGTCGACCGGGGCGTTCGACCGCCAACGATCTCTGCCCCTACAGCGAGCCCAGCTGTCGACCGCCTCGGTCGACCGCCAAGCGGACAGAAACCCAAATCTGGGTTTCTGTCAACTCAAAACCTGAGATAAAAATTCGAAATGCTTATACGATAACAAGAGTTCTAATGTCTCTAAAATCATACAGAAGAAAAATACTAAACCCAAGTATGTAATCTACATTGCCAATATTCTAAAATACATGAGAAACAATTTAAAAACGTTTTAATGACAGTAAATCATGATTAAACTCTTGTTTAAGCAAACTTCAGATCTTTATCTTCATTAAACAGAACATTGGTGAACTTTTATAAACTGAAAACTTGATTCTTGCAATCCATACTATAGAGAACTCGTTTTTATACAAAAATACCTTTTGGGCTCATCAAAACTCATGAAAAATCAAAAGAAAACCATAGAAAATAGGGATGAGGGATTGGGCGAGATGATACTCACCTTAGGTGTTGACAAATGCCTTGAAGATGATCCTCCTTCGATCTGACCTGCAAAATCCCACTGTAGCTCCTTCGAACTTCCCAAAATCTCCAGATCCAGCTAGGGTTTTGAGAAGAAAGAGAAAGGGGGCTAGGGTTTTGGTTTTCAGATCTGAGAGAGGCTCTCTCAGGTACATTAGCTTATATACCAACTCATAAACCCGACCCGAAACCCGTTTGAACCCGAACTCAGAAAACAGCCTAATCGCTGTGCGGTCGACCGATGCGGTTGACCGCCACGGTCGACCGCCGCGGTCGACCGCACAGCCTAAAGAATGTCTGCTGCTCGGAAAAATTACATGCTGAACATATGACTCAATATCTCTCACATGGAAACACTTGTGTAGGTTCTCAAACACTGTTCATTATATTCCTCTGATATATATATGATTATCTATCACAACAAAATTATTTACTACTAATAATTCACATATATTCATTATAGAAATTTTGGGGTTTTACATTCTTCCCCCCATAAAAAGAATTTCGTCCTCGAAATTCGGAATTAATACGAATCTAGAAATATGAATTACTAGATAACATATAGAGATATTTATACTTAACGATCTAAAATGATGATATTCTCGCTCAAATCCTAATCTAGTGGAACTAGTACATCGGGCGAAAAATCCAAACAAGGAACCCCCCATACATATACCATGTGTTCCAAAAGATAAAAAAAATTAAGCGAAAGTATCCCCATTCTAGCGTTAAATGTAAACATAACCAAAGATATATACATAAGTTAAGACATATAACACAATGAGAATTAATTTACCTGCTCAACCAAGTGTGGGTAGTCGCGATGTATGTCCTCTTCGCGCTCCTAAGAAATTTCCTCAATGCCTCCTCGGTTCCACTGAACCTTTACTAAGGGAATCACCTTATTCCTGAGTCTCTTGTCCTCCCTGGCAAGTATACGAACCAAAATCTCAATAGTAGTCAAATCCTCCTGAAGCTCAATCTCTTGTGCATCCAATACTCGTTGCTGCTCCTCATCATGCAAGTGTTTCTTGAGCATAGAAACATAAAATACATTGTGTATACTAGACATCGATGCCGGAAGATCTAGTCTGTATGACACAGCTCCAATGGGCTCTAAAATCTGAAATGGTCCAATATATCTCGGCGTGAGCTTCCCTCGTCGTCCAAACCGCTGCACGCCTTTCATAGGCGACACCTTCAGCATAACCGAGTCTCCAACCTGAAACTCCAAGGGTCTTCGCCTCTTATCTGCATATCTCTTCTGCCGACTTTGAGCGGCTAGAATCTGCTCCCTGATCAATGCTACCTTCTTAGTAGTCTGCCTCACTAGCTCTGGCCCAAGCATCAAGCTATTCTCCGGCTCTGCCCAACATATCGGCGATCTACAGGGCCTCCCGTACAATGCCTCATATGGAGCCATACCGATAGTCGCCTGATAACTATTGTTATAGGCGAATTCTACTAATGGAATGTGATCCTCCCAGCTGTCTTGGAAGTCAATGACACATGCCCGCAACATGTCCTCCAATACCTGATTCACCCTCTCCGTCTGGCCATCCGTCTAGGGGTGGAATACACTACTGTAAGATAGACTGCTACCAAATGAGTCCTGGAAACTCCTCCAAAAATGTGAAGTAAAAACCGGTCCTCGATCAGACACGATCGTGTCCTGAACTCCGTGAAGTCGAACTATCTCCCTAATGAAGATCCTCGCATAAGCCTCGGCTGTATAAGTGGTCCTCACCGGAATAAAATGTGCTGACTTTGTCAATCGGTCCACTATCACCCACACAGAATTATTCCCCTTCTTCGACTTCGGCAACCCCACAATAAAATCCATAGAAATGTCTGCCCACTTCCACTCTGGAATGGGTAAAGGATGAAGTATCCCTGCCGGTCTCTGGTGTTCTGCCTTCACCTGCTGACAGGTAAAATATCTAGCTACATACTCTGCAATCTCTCTCCGCATACCACTCCACCAGAAACGTCTCTTCAGGTCCTTGTACATCTTGATAGTCCCTGGATGTACTGTGTACCGAGTACGGTACACCTCATCAAATAACTTCCTCTTCAGCTCTGCACTGGTTGGCATAACCAGTCTACCCTTCATCCGTAATCCTCCATCTGCTCCAATGGTCCAGTCCGCCTTAGGCTCTTTGGAAATCTCCTCCTTACGGATTTGAATCCAAGAGTCTTCTAACTGTGCTCTAACAATCCTGTCACTCCAAGATGGCTGCACTAACAAAGCTCCCAAGAATACACTGGTACCACCAACCTCAGGTCTGAAGTCAAACTGGCTAAGAGTGATAAGATCCCGATGCAGCGAACACCTCAAAGCCGAAACCCGATGTCGACGCTTCCTGCTTAAAGCATCTGACACGACGTTCGCCTTCCCCGGATAATACTGGATCGCGAACTCGTAGTCCTTAATAAACTCAATCTATCTCCTCTGTCTCTGGTTGAGTTCCTTCTGGTAAAAGAGGTACTTCAGACTCTGGTGGTCTGTGAACAACTCAAATTGCACTCCATATAGGTAGTGTCTCCATGACTTCAGTGCAAATACCACCGCTGCTAACTCTAAGTCATGAGTGGGATAATTCTGCTCATGCACCCTCAACTGCCGTGAGATATAGGCTACTACCCTCTAAGTCTGCATCAATACGCCTCCCAAGCCTACCAATGATGCATCCGTATACACAACAAATGTCCTGTCGCTGTTCGGAATAGTCAGAACCGGCGCTGTAGTCAACTTAACCTTCAAAATATCAAAGGCCTTCTGGCACTCCATGCTCCATATGAACTGTACACCCTTCTTCGTAAGGCGTGTAATCGGCATCGAAATTTTCGAGAAGTCCTGAATGAACTTCCTGTAGTAACCAGCCAAACCCAAAAAGCTGGGAATCTCTGTTACCGTCTTCGGTGGCTCCCAATCAAGAACTACCGCAACCTTAGCCGGATCCACTGCTATACCCTCTCGACTGATAACATGGCCAATAAATCTGACTTCTGAAAGCCAAAACTCACACTTACTGAACTTAGCATACAACTGGTGATCCTGCAGAGTCTTCAAAGCTACTCGCAGATGCTCCTCGTGTTCTGCCTCTGATCTCGAGTAAATGAGTATATCATCGATGAAAACGATCACAAACTGATCTAAGAAGGGACGGAAAACCCGGTTCATCAAATCCATGAATACCACGGGTGCATTGGTCAACCCAAATGGCATGACCAAGAACTCGAAGGACCCATATCGAGTAAGAAAAGCGGTCTTGGGAATATCTATCTCCCGAACCCGCAGCTGATGATAGCCAGAACGAAGATCAATCTTCGAGAAATACTACGCTCCCTACAACTGGTCAAACAAGTCATCAATCCTAGGCAGTGGGTACCTATTCCGGATCGTGACCTTGTTCAACTCTCTATAATCTATGCATAATCTCATGCTACCATCCTTCTTCTTCACGAAGAGGACCGGCGCGCCCCACGGAGAATGACTCCGACGAATAAAACCCTGAGCTAGCAACACGGAGAATGACTCCGACGAATAAAACCCTAAGCTAGCAACTTGTCCAACTGGGTCTGAAGTTCCCTCATCTCGGCTAGTGCCATGCGATAGGGTGCGCGGGATATCGGGGCTGTGCCTGGCTGCAACTCAATACAGAACTCAACCTCTCTCACAGGAGGTAACCCAGGTATGTCCTGAAAGACATCCTGAAAATCCGAGACAACTCTAGTCTCCAATAATTCAGCACCCTGATCCCGTCGTATCACCTCCTCGATGTACGCCAGAAATGACTCCGCAAATCGGTTGCCCTGAGAGGTGGCTACAATCATCTCGGCCCCGTCGGATGCTCGCAACTTGACTGTCTTCGCGAAGCAGTCAATACTAATATGGTAGGAAGACAACCAATCCATACCAAGGATGACATCGAACTCGGACATATGCAACACTATCAAATCAACTATAAACTCTGACTCGTCCAAACTAACGGTACACCTCCTACAAACGCTCTCCAGAAGCGATACCTCTCCTAAAGGGGTGGAAACTGATAAAGGGGTGTCTAGGGGCTGAGCCATAAGCTGGAGTCTATCCATAAATACATGCGATATGAAAGAATGCGAAGCTCCCGAATCAAAAAGAATACGGGCGGGAAAAGAATTCACAAAGAACGTACCCTCCACTACGGCTCCGTTGGCTCCATGATCACGGGGAACTACTGCATATACCCTGCCTGTGCCTGAAGACTGCTCTGCTACTGGAGATGGAGAATATGGAACGATCTACCCCTGAGGAACCTCCTGAACTGCTCGAATCTGCCCCTTAATCCTTTGAGCTACTGGCGGTGTCTCAAGCCTGTTCTGCTGGTCCTGACCTCTGCCCTGCTGGCGCTGCTGCTGGTTCGGGCCCTTACCCTGCTGGGCTCCTACTGGTGCGCTACGACATTCTGATGCCTTATGCCCAACCTTGTGACAATTAAAACAAGATCCCTGGAACTTACGCTGCTGATGCGCTCTCTGATCCTGTTGGGGTCCCCTTTTATAAGGGCCCTGATGCTGCTGCTGCTGTCCAGAAAAAGGTCTCTTGTTCTTGCTCTTATCCCAACTATGTCTTATCTTGGCCTTCCCCTCCTTATCTTTCTGGAACATAGTAGTCTCAATCTCCTGAGAAGTGGCAGCCTCAGCTACCTCCCTAACTGAATAAAATCTCCTCGACACGAAGTACCATCGGAGATTAGGGTGAAACCCTGCTAAGAACATCTGAGCCTGACGCTCTCCCGTCTGCCACATGCCCGTGAAGTGTAGCAACTCCATGAACCTGCTCTCAAAATCTACAACTGTCATGTCCCCCTGAGTCAAACGGGACAACTCAAGCTCTTTCCCAGTCCGTGCTGCAGAAGAAATGTACTGCCCATCAAAGAAGTATATGAAATCCTCCCAGGTGAGGGTCATCCTCTGCTCTGAGGTAAACTGAGTCGGTACCATCTCCCAGCATCTTCCTTCAGGCTGTAGGATGCCAGTCTCTGCTTCTGAACTGAATCCACACCGAGTATATCGAGAATATTGCTCACATCCTCCTTCCACTTATGGGCTGCAAGAGGGTCTGGTGACCCCTGGAACTCTGGTGCCCTCATCTTCTGATACCTCTCCACCATACGGAGCCAAGCCTCCTGCTCTGTGGCTCTATCTGGGACTGCTAGAGGAATGACTGTAGGTGTGACCTCTGGGGGTCTCTCTCTGACAGGAACGGCAGGTATCCCCTGCTGCTGAGCTACCGGTGGTGGTAGTGTCCGTGGTGTTATATGAGTTGTCACCAACTCCTCAATAGCTGTCATCCGGGCAATAAGAGGGGCCATGATGTCCACCAAATACTGAGGAGCCTGCTGCGGCTCGGGGGGAGCCTGCTGAGGCTCGGACTGAGCTAGCTGCTGCTCTGATGGAGTCTGTTGTGACTCTACCTGGCTAGCTCTCCTGGTACGAGGTCTACCACGTCCTGCCATCTATCTCTCTCTGGTCATAAGAAAAATAAAGTTTATGAGCCAAAGTAGACGTATATTCTATTCATGCTTAATACATCACACATATACTTAAAGCAAAAATAGTCGTTATTAAAAAAAATATTTTCTCAAATTTTTGAGATATACGCATATATCGCCCTCACTCATACTAGGAATTCCTTACGGACTATATACATTAATCCTAAGAAACTCTATCCTAGCTCCACGACTCGACACAGGATGATCCTAAGGATACTGAAACTAGAACTCTGATACCAACTGTGACGCCCCTGAGTTCACACAAGGCTGCAGTCCAAGGTGAAACTAAGAATGTCAAACCTGCCATGCACCACACCGTACAACAACATGTTTCACCATCACAATTAACATCTATCTAGTAGAGTCACTAACAGGTGTAGGTACAAAAGCAAGTAAAAGATAATATACGAAGGACTGATGAAATGATAATGATCAAATAAATATCTCATCATCCAACAAATGGAAATACATAGTCAATGTCTGAATAAAAAAACCGGAGTACTTAACAAGTCTCAAATACAAATATCTGACAAGAAGGAAATAAGGCACACAGCCTTTATAATTTCTAGAACAATACTCTCAAATGTCTAACAAAATCTATAGTGGAGCTCCTACATAAGCATAACCAAACAGCTGAACACTAAAGTGTGTCGCCATCAACCTGCGACCCTCCGGGCTCCTGGCTCGTTACCTGAAATGGGGAGGGACAACGAGCGTCAAAGCGCTAGCGAGTAACATCACAACCAACCACAAGGGAGCAGGGCTCGTTGTATAAGAAAATACAGATAATACTTAATAGATATAAAATCATTGATCTTTCTAAAGAGGGTTTTAGTATTTAGAAATTTACAACACAGGAATAGGTACGTCGAGCGAAATAATCCAAACAAGGAAACCCTCATGTATATACCTTGTATCTCAAATTGTAAACCCCTAACCACCAAACCCGAGGTTCTAATACAGGAATAATAATAAAAGAAATATAACCAATCTCAGAATGTAAGTGCAGTGCTATGTCATAGCCTACATGAATATCATGTTATAGCTTACATGAATGTCATATCAAAATCCACATAAGTATCATGTCATGGGCTTCTGTGAGGAAGTGATGTGCAGGGTTAAGAACTATGTCCGATGCGGGAACCATATACTGTAGTTTTCCAAACTCACGGAATAAGTGGCAAATGTCCAACACGAGGACTGAAATGGATTATAGTCCAACACGAGGACTTCTATGGATTATAGTCCAACACGAGGACTGTGAAATGGTGATAATATCACTGAGATATATAATGGAATTTACTTAAATCAATTCACGCTCAACAGTGAAATCTGCTTAAATCAATTCACACTCAAATCAGCGTGTATATCCCCAATTGGTACAGAACAGGGCAAAATAACAGGCCAAAATTTCGAACATGAACAAAACATACAGAACAGGGATTTAACAGCAGACTGTGCGGCGGTCGACCGCACCGGTCGACCGCGCTCTGATACGCGCCTGGCGGTCGACCGCTGCGGCATCTCGGTCGACCGCCAGAGCGTCGCAGTCGACCGGGGCGGTCGACCGCTGACGATCTCTGCCCCTACAGCGAGCCCAGCGGTCGACCGCCTCGGTTGACCGCCAAGCGGATAGAAACCCAAATCTGGGTTTCTGTCAACTCAAAACCTGAGATAAAAATTCGAAATGCTTATACGATAACAAGAGTTCTAATGTCTCTAAAATCATACAGAAGAAAAATAACTAAACCCAAGTATGTAATCTACATTGCCAATATTCTAAAATACATGAGAAACAACTTAAAAACGTTTTAATGACAGTAAATCATGATTAAACTCTTGTTTAAGCAAACTTCAGATCTTTATCTTCATTAAACAGAACATTGGTGAACTTTTATAAACTGAAAACTTGATTCTTGCAATCCATACTATAGAGAACTCGTTTTTATACAAAAATACCTTTTGGGCTCATCAAAACTCATGAAAAATCAAACGAAAACCATAGAAAATAGGGATGAGGGATTAGGCGAGATGATACTCGCCTTATGTGTTGACAAATGCCCTGAAGATGATCCTCCTTCGATCTGACCTGCAAAATCCCACTGTAACTCCTTCGAACTTCCCAAAATCGCCAGATCCAGCTAGGGTTTTGAGAAGAAAGAGAAAGGGGGCTAGGGTTTTGGTTTTCAGATCTGAGAGAGGCTCTCTCGGGTACATTAGCTTATATACCAACTCATAAACCCGACCCGAAACCCGTTTGAACCCGAACTCAGAAAACACCCTGATCGCTGTGCGGTCGACCGATGCGGTCGACCGCCGCGGTCGACCGCGCAGCCCAAAGAATGTCTGATGCTCGGAAAAATTACATGCTGGACATATGACTCGATATCTCTCACATGGAAACACTTGTGTAGGTTCTCAAACACTGTTCATTACATTCCTTTGATATATATATGATTATCTATCACAACAAAATTATTTACTACTAATAATTCACATATATTCATTATAGAAATTTCGGGGTTTTACACAATATTTACCTAAAAGATAAAATTGGGCTAATTTATTAACATTAGTATTTGAATATTAACAATTAACACATTTCTATTCTACAGCATCGTCGTTGGGACATTGAACATTTGTGGGTGGACATCAATCACACTAACATAAAAGGTACTTATTGTTTGTTATTTTTGCATGCATGCACCTAATTATGTTTTGAGACCATCTATACATATATTGCATATAGACTATGCATATTCAGTTTACGTGTTAAAACTGAATAATGTATGTTATCATGGCGATATCGATACAATTTCATTCGTGATTTCAAGTTTCACCAATAGTACATACACAGGATGTTGCAATCTATAGCAATTGATGACGGTTTGGCATTGGATTTAGCTAAGCTATTCACATATATAGTACGAACACCGATAGAAAGTTCCAATCCTGAATGATTTCATAATAATCATTTTTATGAGTGAAATGTGAGATCTCTTAAACTACAGTCACAGCTCAGTGGATGTTAGTTTTCTCACAGCTTCTTTCACAGCACCTTCTTCTCCCAAACTGATTGACAAAATAACATGTAACAGTCTTCATGATTATGTTGCCTAATTTGATAATTAATTGTAATATACTGCAATAACCTTAAATTATTAAAATAATTACCTACAGATTTGAATTCGCCGGAATCACAGATCATTGACCTCACTAATCAAAGTGAGAAACTACTCCCCCTTTGTTGACGCACTACAACTTTGACATGCTTCTATTCCTTAATACTGAGCAACTTATAGTCAATTTATATATGTCCCCAATTTTATTTACAAATTTCACCAAATTTGTGCATCCATTCAATAGGATTGTAAGAGAAGAAAAACATCGACTTATAACATTAAACTCATGAAGTTCATGAAAAAATATAGAGTGCTTAAAACTTAATTTTATTTATGAGATTAATTCATTTAACTATATATGTCGTAATTTATTCCCATGTAGATTAATTCATTTAACTATATTTGAGGGAATAATTACCATTTGCATTAGAGTATGTATATAGCTTATTAGGATATCTAAAAATTGAGAACAATTCTACAATAATCTGAATCCATGTAAAGACTATAAAGATAAGCTAATTAATATAAGTATTTTCACTCTAAAATACGTCTTTCAAAAATTGACCATGTTCCAAGATTATGACACAGAAACAACACAAAGTAATTAAAATACACTAATTTAAAACTAACTAGCGTTGATCACTAAAGGGTAATTTTTTCCTCAAAATAAAATTCAACCTGATCAAACTTTCATTTTAACTTATGCATGCAATTCTTTCCTTACGATAATTTTCTTCCAAAGTTGATACCTCTTATAGCTATTTGAGCAGCAGTTAATAAGGAATATCTCTACTACTCAAATTTCTTCCTATTCTAAGCTTTTCATCCATTGTTCAAATACATACAGAGCAACTGCATAAATATTTATAAAATTTAATAATCTAGTGTTTTTACGTTTAATCAAACACAAGGAATAGAAATTACCCTGTGTGAAGAAGGTCGAATTGATTGACAAAAATTAGAACCAACCATTAGATAGAAGAAGGATGAAGAAGAAATAGATATTCTGCTGAAGTTCTTGGATTCCTACTCCAGCACTTCGATTTATGAGTTTCTTTACGCATTTTTCACCAAGAAAGGTTTAGGCAACATGGAGACATGATAGCCTTGAGATGGTCATTGCTGAAAATGACAGGACGGAGCTTTCTAGAGAACTCAGGAGTTGTGATTTTAGCTGGAAATAATTATGTTTCCCACTGTATTGTTTCCAAGACACTGTACAATTGACTACTGCTAATCTAAAATTAATCATCCACATATTTTAGTATATAGTTTAAGTATACTACAATATAATATGATCTGATATTAATTCATTTTAATCAGTTTCTTACTTCATAACTTCGTACATAACCTAAATTCTTATCTCAAAATAATAACAGCTTTCTGCTATACAAAAACAAGATGAAATTCTTTTGTCTATAAAATAAATATAATACATACTTTATAAACGGTCGAGATGTAGATAATATGTATCATCCATATTTATAACACGATGGATATTTCTACAACCATAGAAAGTAAATTTCAAGAGGGGCACTGATATATACATGACGCTATATTTCAATTTTTTGACTCAAATTATTATTAATTGATGGGAATTAATTAATCATTTATAAAATATAACTCTTAAGAGTAATTGACTATAGTAAAAAGTTTCAATCAAGCTCTACCCACATTTGACAAATAGTAAGGGCGTCTATTCGTAAGAATAGAACTGCAATGGACTATCCATATATCAACTATAATACAGGGTGGCTTTCTATTATTACGCCTTAATTATTTTATTTTAATTAAATCACGTGCAAATTCACACATTTATAGGTACGTACTGTAATGTTTTTAATGTATATTATACCATCTAAACTATAAGATATGTAAAATTTAGATAACAAATAGACATGTCAACTAAATTAGATAATCCATTAATTTCTTAAAAGATTTATTGACTTCAACGTCAAAAGCTTCATTCTTTTCCATTTCTTCACCTTAACCTTCTAAAAAGGACAAACTGAAAAAACATTTTGACCACCAACAGATAAACAACCATCAGATACTGCTTTTAATTATTCTTGGATGCAAGCCTCAAATTAATCTGAATAATCATGAATGTAGACAACCGTGTACTTCGCATACTACTCATTTATCCGCATTTGAAAAGACATGCGTAATTTATTCATGTCACTATACCAATAGCCATCAATATTTTAATTCAAAATAGAATAATATATTATAGAAAATATAAACAACCTAACCTTAGGTTGTTTTGATAAACAATATTATATTGAAAAATGTGGACAATAACAATGGTCGAAAGGGATAAGTTCACAAATAACTATTAATAAAATGCAAACGAATTTCAACTTACAAGAAAATTTGTAAACATAACGACTTAGTTTCTTTTGTAGAACAACAAGAAAAATGGAAGATGAAGAAATAGATAATAGCAAGACCAATTTAAACTACTTTACTTTTCCAAAACAACCCTCCCTCGAGATGCAAAATAAATTGACCTTTTGAATAGTAATTAAAAGCACCTTAGAGGGGGTGAATAGGGTGAATGTTAATCTAATCCGATTCAATACCAATTAAAAACTAATTAACAATATCCTATAATTATGATATACAACAAGATATATGAACAAGGATATGCAATATAAACAAGGACGATATAAACATGCAACAATGGCAATATGAAAATATACAAGAATAAATGCGCCAAAGCTAAATGCAAACACAAAAAAATAATCACGGTGTTCGGTCCTTCCGACCTACGTCTTCGCACCCTACTCTCAGAAGAATCCACTATACAACTGGGTTTTCGACGCTCACCCAAAAAACGTTTACACCTCACAAGTTCGGTTTTCTAGCTCACCTAAAACTCTACAATCTCATACTCTTGTAATCACATTCTACATCCTCTAAATGTTGGTTTCTAGCCCGTGACATTCCTCAAGTGTCAGATTTTTCCCCTCCCCCTAGGATTTATTACCAATATCACTCCTCTTAGAACCGACCCCGTCTCTCACCACAAACTTCTCTTGGTGTACAAGTGTATTATAAAGTGATCTGCACAACTAGGCTCAAATACAAATTGTTTGTTCTCTACAATGGATGAGAACTCAATGTAGGCTCACTCTCTAAGTCACACAATCCCACAATCCAAATAATACAATGTATGAAATACTAAAAGCTCAATAGGTTGTGTGTGTAAACAAAGAGTATAAATAAAATCAAACTAAACTCAATATAAAAATCTAGCTTATGGAAATGATAAAACATATAAATAGCTAGAGATTGAGTTTAGAAAACTTCTCCAAAGATAACAAGAGTGAAAGAGATGAGATGAAAGCCCAAACACGAATAGATGATCTCTTCTTCCTCTTATAAAAATTTCTTCACAAACAAAACTTATAAAAACACTTAAACACCCTTTAAACTCGTTTAAAAACTTTCTTAATTTCCCTCAAAAGTTAGAGGGTATAGGGTATATATAGGATCATAGAACAAGCCTCAAAACCCAGAGAAAACCAAGGAAAAAAACAAAAAACTAAAACCTAAAAATCTGGAAAAACTATCCGTTAGAGGCTATTGGTCGACTGATGAATAGTATCAGTCGACTGATGTGCTAACCATTACAGGTAGCACACAGCTCATCAGTCGACTGAAGACCTCATCGGTCGACTAATAGTTTATCAGTCGTAAAAACAGAAACTTTTAACAATTCCAAGTAAATTTATCAGTCGACTGATAACAAGTTATTAGCCTGATATAAACAGTAAATCTGATTTTTAAACCTCTTCTTAAAATAGCAAATAAATTTTAAAAAATATAAAACTTTGGTAAATGATTATAAACATGATAATAAATATGTTACAAAAAGTATTTTTGGAATTGCACCTCCCAAATGAGAAATCTCTTTATTTTGCAAAAAGATCCAAAACATGAAAGCTAAACATACATGTTTTTGATATTTTTACTTAAACAAAATTTTGAAACCTTATAAAATAATTTTACAGACTTAATAAAAGATATGAACTATTGTTGTTAAGTCTATAAACCAATTACTCAACATTTTTACAA
>BQKN01064196.1:0-20890 GCA_022839385.1 Asparagus kiusianus
CTTAAATCCATGGCTAGGAAAGTGAATCGAGGTCTTCGATCCTCACAATTGGTATTAGAGCAACAAAAAACTGAAGCGGGCGCTGAGGATTTCTTGAACGATCAGGTGGAAGTTGAGGTTGATGAGCCTACTCCAGATGATAGATTTGCTCGATTAGAGGATGTTGTTGTTAGGAACAGTTCTTTCAATCGACAACAAGATTCTTTCAATCAGAGATTTCCAACACAGATGGGTGAGCTCTCTTCTAAGCTGGAGTTTCTAATCCAAGAGTTCAAGAATTTCAAGAATTCTGACCAAGGAATTCTTGGCTCTGGACCGAGGGAAGATCACAGGAGTCTGAAATTCAGGTTCAAGAGGAGCCGGTGATTCCAATAGGAATGGTCACAGTAATGGATATCAGCCCCTAAGTCGAAGGACTCCTGAATTCAGTGGGGAGTTTCAACCTGTCAACAGCTTTGGTAATGTATCAACTCCAAGAAACTCTTTCTTTAGCAATCAAAAACTTGTTCAACCGAAATCCTTACGGCTGGATTTTCCTTCTTTCTCTGGATCTGAAAATATTATAGCTTGTTAGAGCAAACTGAACAGATTTTTGAGTATTATGATATTAAAAAAGATGAATGAGTCAAGGTCTGTTCATTTTATCGAAGGGATGAAGCCTTGCAGTGGTATAGATGGCTCACTAGGAATATTGAAGATTATTATCAATGGATTGTTTTTAAAGAAGAAATTATAACAAGATTTGGTCCTAGTGAACTCACGAGGCCATATGATGCTTTCTCAACCATGAGACAGGCTTCTACAGTCAGGGAGTAATTGGGAAAATTTGAGCAAACATTAGGATTGTTAGATGATCAACCCTCTAGAAGACACATTCTTGAAAGGTTTATAGGGGGATTGAAAGATGAATTGAGATATGATGTTTCAGCAGCTAGACCAACTTCTTTAAAAGGGGCTGTATCCTTGGCAAAACTCTTTGAGGACAAGCAGAAAAATGAAAGGAAATCTAAGGGTTACTGGAATTTCTCAAATTCAGAAGGTTCTTCAATGAACAAATCTTAAAATCATTCTCTTAAATCTTCAGATCCTCAAGCAGTCAGACCCTTCCACCAGTTCAAGAAACTGACCCTTAAAGATATACAAAAAGAAGGAGTCAAAACGTGTGTTTTACATGTGATGAAAAATGGCATAGGGGTCATCAATGCAAAGGAAAACAATTGTTTGTCTTAGAAGGGGTCATAGAGGGTGAACTGGATAGGACTGAAGTAGATTTTGGAGAGGAGGAAGAAGGAGATTCTAAAGTCATGGAGTTGGCTGAAAGCCTGGTCAGGGGAGCTCCCTCTATTTCAGTACAAGCATTGAATGGAATTACTGCTTCCCACACAATTAGGATGGTAGGATATTACAAAAATCAGGTTGTTAACATCTTAATAGATTCAGGATCTACACACAATTTCATCAATGCTAAACTGGTTAAGACACTGGGAATAACTGTGACAGAATCAAGTAATTTTTAGGTTCTAGTAGCCAGTGGTGAACTAATTAAAGGAGGAGGAGTGTGTCCAGGGGTATCTTTAGACTGCCAAGGGGTGAATATTCAGGTTAACCTATTGGTTATGCCTATGGGAGGAAGTCAAGTGGTTCTAGGAGCTGACTGGATGAAAACATTAGAGGATATCACTCTGAACTTCAATAAGCTACAGGTGACATTCATGACTGAGGGGGTTAAGAAAACCTTGCAGGGAGTACTCCCTGATGATTTGCAGTTGGTTGACAGTAAGCAAATTGTAAAAACTATCAGGGAGCAAGAGCAAGGATTTTTCATCCAATTGTGTAGTGTGAGTCTACAAAAGTGCACAACAGAAGGTGCACAGGGAGACTTACCTACAGAAGTGCAAGAACTGATACAAGAATTTGAAGATGTATTTCAGGAGCTACCACATCTTCCTCCTAGAAGGGACATAGATCATAAATTTCCACTGGAAGATGGCACAAAACCAACCTGTATCAGACCATACAGGCATGTACATTTTCTAAAAGATGAAATTGAAAAACAAATGGAAATATGCTTAACAAAGGAATCATTAGACCTAGCAACAGTCCCTTCTCTTCTCCAGTTGTGATGGTAAAAAAATCTGATGGGGGGTGAAGGATGTGTGTAGATTACAGATCTCTTAACCAAGCTACCATCAAAGATAAATTTCTCATACCTGTGATAGATGAACTCTTGGATGAATTACATGGGGCAAAATTTTTTACTAAGCTGGATTTAAAATCTGGATATCATCAGATTAGAATGCATGCAACTGATATTCCAAAAACTGCCTTTAGGACCCATAGTGGACATTTTGAATTTTTGGTAATGCCATTTGGCCTCACTAATGCTCCTTCTACCTTTTCAAGCCCTTATGAATTCTATTTTCAAAGACCTACTCAGGAAATCTATCCTTGTCTTCTTTGATGATATTTTGATATATAGTGCAAGGTGGCAGGACCATTTATTTCATCTAAGACAAGTTTTCCTGATTATGAGGAAACATCAGTTTGTGGCAAAAATGTCAAAGTGTAGTTTTGGACAACATCAGGTGGAATATTTAGGCCATGTTGTATCACAAGAAGGTGTTGGGGTTGATACTAACAAGATCAAGGCTATCATTGAATGGCCAAGGCCAACAACCTTGAAGAGGTTGAGAGGTTTTTTGGGTTTAGCAGGATACTATAGAAAGTTCATCGGGGGATTTGGAGCAATAGCACAGCCCTTGACACAACTTCTAAAGAAAGGGGCTTTTATTTGGACTGACTGCACTGAAAATGCTTTTGAAGCATTAAAGGTGGCACTGACTCAACCTCCAGTCTTAGCTATGCCCAATTTCAACTTAATATTTGTCATTGAATATGATGCTTCAGGATCAGGTATTGGGGCTGTATTGATGCAAGAAGAAAGACCCATAGCTTACTTCAGTGCTGCTTTGAAAGGAAGGAATGTTACACTTTCCACATATGAGAAGTAGTTAATGGCAATCATCCTGTCAATAAAAAAATGGCAGCAGTATTTACTAGGAAGAAAATTTGTGATCAGAACTGATCATCAAAGTCTCAAATACCTATTAGAGCAAAGGATTCACACAGGTATTCAAAACAAATGGCTTGCAAAATTACATGGATATGACTATAGGGTGGAATACAAGCCAGGCATATTGAATAAGGCTGCAGATGGCTTATCCAGACTTCAGGATAATGAAGATGAGATTCCTGCTCCTATGACTGAGGTTTCAGCACTCACTACTCTTACCAGTGATTGGTTAGAGGAGATTAAATATATGTGTTCTATAGATGATTATTTTAGGCAACTGGATGACAGGTTGCAGCATGGACAATTGGATGCTGGCAATTATTTCAAGAAAGGAGGACTCTATTTCTACAAAGGGAAACTTTTGATTAGTTCTCAAGCTCAACTCATTAAGTCTTCTTTATTAAAAGAGCACCATGATAGTCCAATAGCAGGGCACTCTGGGATCACTAGGACCCTGCAGAGACTTAGGAGGGCTTGTTATTGGGAAGGTATGAAGAGGGATGTCCAGACTTATGTTCAAAATTGTGATATCTGCCAAAGAACAAAAGGGGAGAACATAGCCTCTCCAGGTTTCCTACAACCCTTACCTATTCCAGATTACATCTGGGAGGATCTTTCAATTGATTTTATTACTCAACTACCTAAAAGTGGGGATAAAGTGTTATTTTTGTGGTGGTTGACAGGCTGTCTAAGTATGCTCATTTTTTTCCATTGTCACATCCTTACAATGCTCCCTCAGTTGCTCAGGTGTTCTTTAAAGGAGTGTTTAGACTGCATGGCATGCCTAAGTCCATAGTGAGTGATAGAGATCATTTGTTTACAAGCCTCTTTTGGAAAGAATTGTTTAAATTATAAGGCAGTCAATTGAAGTTCAGTTCAGCCTATCACCCCCAGACTGATGGCCAAACAGAGATCATTAACAAAATTTTAGAGGGTTATCTGCGTTGTTTTTGCTGCCACAAGCCTAAGGAATGGAATAAATGGCTGCCTCTAGCTGAGTATTGGTATAACACTGTTCGCGGGAAAATTTGTTGCTTTCTTCATTACTGATTCCATTGTACACTCTTGGTAATTGTTTATCGATTACAAAGATCCGGTCTTTTTATAAGATCCGGTTACAACGAAAATCAAATAAAAAGAAATGAAAATTACAACTTTATTTCCTTGTTTGTCGAACAAATCGCGAGCTCCTGTTTTGCGGTCACTCGCTTGCGTGGGTTGTTTGCCTGCGTCGGGGTTGTTTGCCGTGGACCACCGCGAGATCTAGATACGGTCGGATCTACGCAGTATTACGGGTATTATCCCACCAAGGAGATAATAGCCGGGAGGGATCGTTTCACCAAGGAAACGACCGCTCGAATCTCGGGATCTAAGAACCAAGCTTAGATCCGGAGTGTACCTACGTAGATCTGAGATCCGGGATCCGATTCCTCTCGAACTCTTGCCTTATTTGGCGTTGACGATCGCCGAGCACCGGATCTGGATGGACAAGCCCTTGAAGTTCCAAAGCTCCAATCTTTTTAAGTGTTTAGATCTGAATCCGGCAGAGCTTCGACTCCTCTTTTTCCAACCTTTCAAAATGAAGAACCCCCTGGCCTATTTATAGGCACTCGAACCTGTGCCCGTGTGCACACAAGAGAGAGGGGGGGAAAGCCGGCCACCTTGAGGTGGCTTGGCTCATGCCGAGCCACCCTGGGGTGGCTCGGCTTTGGCCGAGCCACCTCAGGCCTCAGGGTGGCTCGGCTTGGGCCGAGCCACCTTGGGGTGGCTCGGTTTAGGCCGAGTCCCCGGGTGTTGTGTTCGCCGTCTTCCGTCGTTTCGTTCGTGATTCGTTTCACTGTTGACTTGGACTTTGATTCAGTTGTGTGGTTGACTTGGTCCGGAATCGATTTGTTGAATTGATTCCCGATTTGGCAGTAAACCCGCTTCTGAGTTTGAGTCAGAAACTGATCTTGATTTGATCGCGATTCGTTCGAGTCCGTTCTTGGTTGGACGACTCGTTGACTCCCCGAACTGTTGGATTGATTCCGCACGCGAATGCATTCGTTGATCGCGTGCAATTCGTTAGCTTCATTGCCTCGTTAGTTCGCTTCGTCGCGTATCGTTTGGCTTCGGTGTTTGCAGGCTAACGGTCGTGCTTGGATATGTCGCCCGATGGTCCATTTGTCGAATTGGCGTCGTCGAGCTGTGCTAAGGGACCTATAGGCAATTTTATACGCCTACAAACACCACCTGAAAAGTATCTACAAATACCACTCCTTTTGCTACTGTATATGGTAGGCAGCCCCCTTCCTTGCTCACATATATCCATAAGAGCTGCAAGGTTGAAGCAGTGGATGGGGTTCTTTTTTCCAGAGATATAGCCCTTCAGTTTTTGAAAGACAGCTTGAAGAAATCAGTGGTACAAATGAAGAAATTTGCAGATAGACACAGGAGCCACAGAAGCTTTGCAGTAGGTGATTAGGTTTATCTTAAACTTCAGCCTTATAGGCAAGTCAGTGTCTCTTCATGCAAACCTCACAAACTATCTCACAAGTATTATGGCCCATATTAGATTTTGGAGAGGATAGGTGAGGTAGCTTACAAGTTAGAACTTCCTACTCATGCCAAGATCCACCCTGTTTTTCATGTTTCCCAGTTAAAGAGGAGGGTAGGTACTGATATCATTTTACAGAGTGACCTGCCTAGTTATGTGGAAGAAATAATTGATGAACCTGAAGCTATATTGGATAGACGGACAATTATTAAAGGGAATCATTTGGTCTCTGAGGTTCTTATTAAGTGGAAGCAAAGGCCTTCAATAGATTCAACTTGGGAATCCTATTGGGACTTGGTGAAGAGGTCTCCCACTTTTAACCTTGAGGCAAGGTCAAATTTAAGTGGGGGGAATTATCAGGAGCCAATGCAAAGGCAGTTGGAGTTGAGGTTGGAAGCTGGGAAAGAGTCTGCCTAACTATGTGCACTATTGGACTGTTATGCAAGAACAAGGACTGATATGCAAGCTATTAGGGGCTATCATGAAAAATCTCAAAGTTCAGGGGCTATAATAAATGTTTGACTGTTTGTTGGATTTTGTTAGAGAATTTAACTGTCTGCACGTGCACAGTTAAGCTGTTAATTTCTGTTATTACTGTTGCAACTGTGTGCACGTGCACAGTCTGTTAGAGTTGTTAGTTTTTTCTTTTAGTGGCCCATGTTTTAGGTTAGTGGTCATGATTTAATAATACAACATAATATGCATAGTGTAAGCTAATTCCATCATCATATTGATCAAACCATCAATCATCATTAAGTAGAAAACTAATAAGGATCATGGCGGTCGTACGCAGCTAAATCGACATAGTCCCTTCCATGTATCACAATATTAGTTTTAAACTAAACATGACATGTAATAAGACTTATCATAATGGTCCAACAATAATGTCCTTGTCAGAGACATATCCTGTTAATATTCACATAATCATTTATGTATATACTAACAATAATAAACAGGATGCATTAAATATCAGAAACAATATTTAGATGAGCTCAAAATGTCAAATATATAAAGAGCATGAACTTTACATAAAAGTTAGTAATGGTTTTCAATAATGTCCATTCTTTCAACATGTTCACCAAATGTCTTTGGAGGCAATCCTTTTGTTAACGGATCCGCAACCATAAGATTTGTGCTAATATGCTCAATTGACACTCTTTGTTTCTGAACTTCTTCTTTAACGGCAAAGTATTTTAATTCCATATGTTTAGCACCCTTCGAATACTTATCGTTTTTAGAAAAGAAGACTGCTGCAGCATTATCGTAATAAATTTTCAGCGGCTTGGCAATACTGTTAACAACTCCAAGTCCTGAAATAAAATTTCGCAGCCATAATCCATAAACAGTGGCCTCAAAGCATGCCACGAATTTAGCCTCCTTAGTCGATGCAGCAATGACAGACTGCTTCGCACTTTTCCATGAGATCGCTCCTCCAGCTAGAAGAAACAGATAGCCAAATGTGGATTTTCTAGTATCCAAACATCCAGCAAAATCTGAATCTGTATATCCAATCACCTCAAGGTGATCAGATCTCCTATAAGTGAGCATATGATCCTTTGTTCCTTGTAAGTATCTCAATACCTTCTTTGCAGCTTTCCAATGATCCAATCCTGGATTACTTTGATATCTGCCAAGCATCCCGACAGCAAAACTAATGTCAGGTCTTGTATAAACCTGAGCATACATCAAACTCCCAACTAAGGATGCATAAGGAATTTGTTCCATTTGTTTGTGTTCCAATTCATTCTTTGGACATTGTATAAGGCTGAATTTATCCCCTTTCTGAATTGGAACTACAGATGCAGAGCATTTATCCATCTTGAACCTCTCTAGAACTTTATTAATATATGATTTTTGAGACAACCCTAACAATCCTTGTGATCTGTCACGGAATATTTCAATTCCTATCACATAGGATGCCTCACCCATACCTTTCATTTCGAAGTTCTTAGAGAGAAATTTCTTGGTCTCGTGTAATAAACCAAGATCATTAGCAGCAAGTAAGATATCATCAACATACAGAATAAGAAATATAAACTTGCTCCCACTGATCTTTAGATATATACATCGATCAACGATGTTTTCTTTAAATCCAAAGGATGTAATATTATCATTAAACTTAAGATACCATTGTCGGGAAGCTTGTTTCAGTCCGTATATTGACCTCTTAAGCTTACACACCATGTGTTCCTTTCCTTCAACTGAAAAACCCTCGGGTTGGTCCATGTAAACTTCTTCATCTAAATTTTTATTTAGAAAGGCAGTTTTCACATCCATTTGATGTAGCTCTAAATCATAATGAGCCACCATAGCCATAATGATTCTTAATGAATCCTTTTTCGAAACAGGAGCAAATGTTTCTTTATAGTCAACGCCATCTTTCTGAGTATAACCTTTGGCAACGAGTCTAGCCTTGTATCGTTCGATATTACCATTTGAGTCGTGTTTGGTCTTAAAGACCCATTTACACCCAACTCTTTTACAACCTTTAGGAAATTCTACAAGATCCCAAACTTCATTATGCTTCATTGATTTCAACTCATCTTTCATGGCATCAAACCATTTATCAGAATTATGGCTTTTCATGGCTTGTGAAAATGAAACCGGATCTTCATCAATTCCAAGATCAAATTCTGACTCTTGTAGATAAACCACATAATCATTAGGAATAGCAGATTTTTTCTGTCTTTGAGACCTTCGTAATGCTACTTCTTCATGGGGTATATCTATTGCAGGTTCATTGGTAACAACGTCTTCATGGAGTGTTTGATCATTTATTTGTTGTTCTTGAAAGTCGTTAAACTGTTCAACAACTGTAGGAACAATAATTTGAGAAGAAGTCAAAGGTAAAGGAACATTCATTTTAACTTCTTGAATTTCCACTTTACGTGGTTCCATACTCCCACTAATGTTACCATTCTCAATGAACCTGGCATTTCTAGTTTCAATAATTTTAGTGCTATGGCTAGGACAATAAAATCTATACCCTTTAGATTTTTCTGGATAACCAATGAAGAAACCACTGGTTGTTCTTGAGTCTAGTTTCTTTTCATGTGGATTATAAATTCGTATTTCCGCAGGACAACCCCAAACATGAAGGTTTCTTAAACTGGGTTTCCTTCCCGTCCACAGTTCAAAAGGAGTCTTTGGAACTGCTTTACAAGGAACCCTGTTTAACAAATACATTGCGGTTTTTAAAGCATACATCCACAATGATAAGGGTAAAGAGGAATAACTCAACATACTTCTAACCATGTCCATTAGTGTACGATTACGCATTTCTGCAACACCATTTTGTTGCGGTGTACCTGGCATAGTGTATTGAGCACATATGCCACGCTTTTCAAGAAACTTAGAAAATGGACCAGGACATTGTCCCGTTTCGTTATATTTTCCATAAAATTCACCACCCCTATCAGATCTAATAATTTTCACCTTTTTGTCTAATTGTCTTTCAACCTCATTAATAAATACCTCTAAGGCATCTACTGATTGAGATTTTTCATGCAACAAATAGACATATCCATAACGTGAAAAATCATCAATAAAGGTGATAAAATATTTTTTTTTATTAAAGGATGGCACATCAAAAGGACCACATATATCGGTGTGTATTATTTCAAGGAGTTGTGTGCTTCTTGTGGTGGCTTTCTTAATTGTATGATTTGTATGTTTTCCTTTAATACAATCCACACAAATACCAAGATCGGTAAAATCCGAATTAGGAAGGATTTCATTCTTTACCAATCTTTGTATTCTTTCTTTGGAAATATGTCCCAAACGTTTATGCCACAAATAAGCTGAACTTTCATCCACTAAACTTCGTTTAGTTCCAACATTATGATGCAAGGTTAACAGAGTTTCAGCAAAAAGATTATCAAGCCTTAATTTGTATAAACCATCAGAGAGAATACCAGAACCAATAAGATGATTATGCTTAAACAAACTGAAACATCCATTTCCAAATTTAAAAGAGTAACCAACAGTATCAAGTTTAGACAAAGAAACTAAGTTGCGAGAAACAGTAGGTACATAAAGAGTTTGAAAAAGATCTAAATGATGTCCAGTGTCTAAAAAACAAGCGGTAGGTTCCAATGGCCTCAACTGGAGCTTTGACTCGATTACCCATGAAGATGAAATTTTCATTTGGATTTATGGTTTGGGTCGTAAGGAATCCCTGCATCGTATTTGAAACATGAGTGGTAGAACCAGAATCAATCCACCAAGTATTATAAGGAACTTCTGTTAGGTTTTATTCGAAACATACAAAAGCAAGAGGTTTACCTTTCTTTTTGAACCATACCTTACGTTTCAGGCAATCTTTCTGATAGTGTCCAGGCTTCTTGCAGAAATGACACTTATCGTTCTTTCGTTCCTTCTTGTGGACTTGTACAGGTGACACATTATCTTTCAGTGCTCTTTTCTTGCCCTTTCCATTATACTTTCCTGGTTTCTTTCCAGCTCCTTGATGACCCATGAGATTAATTGAGTGAATTCCTTGTTTCTTAAGCCTTGCTTCCTCTTGAATTAGCATACTTTGCAATTCAGTCACATTCCACTTATCTTTTATAGTATTGTAATTTATTTGGAATGGACCATACTCAGAAGGCAAGGAGTTTATGATAAACTGCACAAGGAAACTTTCACTCAATTCCATTCCCATAGATCTCAATCTTGCTGCTGTGTTTGTCATTTCAGTGACATGCTCATGCATGGTACGAGAACCATCGAACTTCATGGTGGTCAACGTACCCATTAATGTCCTTGCAATTGACTTATTAGCAGAGTCAGATTGCGAGATGTCTTCCACAAATTTCATAAATTCCTTTGCTTTATCAGTCTTAGGAATTGTGGACTTAATGTTGTTTGCTATCGTCATCCGCATGAACATTAAGCTAAGTCTATTTGATTTTTCCCAAGCATTATGAAAAAACCTTTCATCATCATTGCTAGAATCAGTAATAGCAGCGGGCTTTTCATACAGGAGTGCTGAATCAAGATCTAGAACATCTAGGTGAAACTGAATTTGTTCACTCCATTCATTAAAATTAAGCCCATTGAACTTTACAATAGACGAAGCTTGCGAATGGAGAGAAATAGGTGCTGCAAATATATAAAATACTGGCATATTAATGCTTTGAGTCATAAACTTAATACATATTTAAATAGCATTCAAATTAAACAATAAACGTACATTGAAGTTCTCCTTTGGGTGATCCATCAATGTACAACAGTGAACATAATTGATGCTTAGTTTTGTTTCACATGATTGGCAATTATATATCCTCCAATTAGACATGCTTGCTATCTTTGGATATTCTAAACATATCTAATCAGATATATTAATTAACCACACTCATGTTTATAGATTATAAATTTTACCAATCAACCTTTGGCTGATTCTTAAATATTTTATAATCAATAAACCTCAATCTACTCATGATAACATATCTATGACAACGTATATATACGTTCATGTCATTTCATTAGTAGCATCACTTAATCACGAGTAATTGAAATTATATTATTACAATTAGATAATCATGGAACTTCAAGGTATGGCCACTTTGGTGACTAACAAACCATCCATGAAAATTTAAACGTTAATAATAACGTTATAATAGGACCGCAAATAGCAGTCTTTGAAGATTAACTATCCATGCATAATTAGTGCATTGACATAAACAGAAATATCATGCAGGCTAAATAAACAATAAGCAGCAACACATACAGCAAAATAAAACAAAACGAATTATCAAAAACATCATTAGAAATTAGAGACCCAAGGCCCATCAAAGACTATTAGTATTTGGTGTATCTCTAGGGGTTTGAACACCAAACCTCTAGGCCAAATCCTCAAACCTTACCACTAGGCTATTTCCTCTAAAGTATTTAGTATACTCAAAATATGTATACATATTAATGGACATCAGTTTTGAATTTAAACAAATTCCGAATTTTGCAGTGATTGTTCAATCAATTTAACACGAAATTATCAAAACATTTATAGAATTCAATAATCAGCGAAAAAGAAAAAAAAATTTAATTTGATTATTTTAAACATTTAATTAATAGTAATAGAATTATTGATGGAAAATCATAAGTTCCTTAATCAAGGTTCTGATACTACATGTAAACATAAGTTCTTAAGTAAATCAAACTTTATTTTGATTTAATCATCATAAAACCAAGATCTTAGAACATATGATTTTCACTATGAACAATTAATTAATAAAAACGTACCTTGATCCATGATTTGAAACTTGAAGAAACTTGAACAATCTTGAAGACTTGAGTTTCTCTCCCCTAACCCTCTTTTGCTATTCCGAAAATTTCTTGATGGAGAGAAATTTTTCACACTTTATGGGTAGAGAGAGGACCAAGCCTTTAAATAAAATAATCACCCACCTTCCATCAATGTGGGTAGTTATCTTGACCAATAGGAATTAACTAATGAGTAGTTAATTTAACTAATGATAAAACATGACCACTAAATAAAACATGGTTAGTTTCATAACTAAAACTAGTGGGGAATAAAATGTGACCACTAAGAACATGGGCCATAAAATCTAACAGGCTGTGTACATCTGTACGTATTTAGACTCACTAGATCGTTGTCACTCTCATCAACAAGCCATCCTAGCATAGTGCGGCCTCACTCGTCCTCTTGGACTTCGCTTTTCCTTGGACCACGATCTTGACTATGACGCCACTTGGTGGGGGAGAATTCGGATCTAATCATGAGTTAATGAGCCTAAATAGAATCTAAGAACTAAATTACTCAAAAGATTAAGCTATTAGGTATTTACACCGACTCATATACAAATCCGTCACTCTTTCTTATCTTTTCTAATTTGGCAATATACTCAGCATGAAATCCCTACGTGCAGTGACAAAAGGTATACAAGCCATTTTGAGCATTCTTCTAGTCTCGAGGATGTTAATCAACTATCGAAGAAAATCTATTGGGTCAACGGGTTCTTATTATTTCCAGAAGGATTTTACGGGAATTTTCATGCCTCCCTTAGCTTTTGATTTAATCTAAACAATAGCTTAAACTTAAGGTTATGGGCTCTCTCCGTTTGAAAAAAACAAATTTGATCAATTTACCCGTGGGCTCTTCAACAGTGGCCATATTTTGGTCCGTTTGGTTCTACATGAATAATTGGTTAGGCCCAGGTCGGAGATGGGTTTAAAATACCTAATAAAACTAGGCTAAATTGCACTGAAAATGCCGTACAGTTTTATCATTGTTGCACTGTAATGCCCTTAGTCATAAAACCTTGCACTTAAATGCTCTAAAGCTTCATATTGCTGTAATTTAACACCCTCAGTTGTGTGAAAGTTTCACTTAAATACCCTGAAGTTTATCACGTTTGCACTTAAATTCCCTGAAGTTTCGCTATTGTTTCTATAGTTTAGAAACATTAGGGCATTTAAATGCAAACGTGATAAACTTTCAGGCATTTAAGTGCAAGCTTTTACAACTGAGGGCTGCAACAACGGTGAAACTTTAGGGCATATAAGTGCACTTTAGCCATAAGACTATTGGTAACAAATATGATCTCCTGTCAGGAAATCCCCCCTTATTTATCAGCACTTATCCTACTAATTCATGAGGAAAAGGGGCTTTACATGCAATTTATATTTTTTAAAAAGTAGCTCAGGAACTCAAGTACTAAGAGCATCTCCAACAGCTTCTCCAAAATTTTCTCCAAAATGGGAAAGCAAAAGTCATATTCTTCAACTAATTTTTACACCAACTCCAACAGCTTCCCCATTTTGAAGAATCCATTTTTTCCTCCAAAAATTTGGAGAATGCTGCAGATTTGGGGAAGCTTTCCCATTTTTTCTCATTCATCCCTATTTTGGGGAATGAGATGGGGAATCTGTTGGACCAAAAACCTAACTAAATTCTCCAAAAGTGGGAAATGGGGAAGCTGTTGGAGATGCTCTTGAGTTGTGGGCGTCATCTACGAAAGGTATAAATTAATGGAGGGATTATCTTCAACCATACTTATATTATTATTATAAAAAGGACAACCAGCCTTTCTCGATTTAAAGAGGGGTAGAGGAACAAATGGAGGATTAAAGAGAGTTAGTGAGGACTAATGAGTGCAATTATGCAGAACACGAGAATGATGAATGAAGTTAAAAAATTAGCTTTTTGGATTTTTTTTTTTCTTCCAATTTATCATTTTCATGGTCGTAAATTGTGAAGGCATCTCTCGAATCTATATACTATTACTAAAAACTCTTACCCTTGAAAACACCACTTGGCAAAAATGACACATACCCTTGAAAACGCCACCTAGCAAAAATGACATATGGCAAAAATAACACATACTCATATTAGCCTTTCACCCACATCTCCTTTCACCCACCTCCTCACCCCTTTTTATTTCTTCACCTCTAATTATTTCACCCACCTCACGCTGGAAAATTTTCCCCTTTCGGCTAATTCATAGCATGAAATTATTCTAATGTGATTTTAAGTTTTAGATAGATTTGTTAGCTCTATCTGAGTGTGTCCTGTAATATATATGTATGTAGTGGTGCATGCTTGTGTGCATGTTTGACAAACTAAAATTTTATTTTTCAATTCATGTATCTTATTGAATACAAGTGTATTTTTCTTTTCTTTCTATATAATTAAATTTTTTTTGTTTTAGATCTGTTTGTTTCTTTGTTTATCTTTACTATTGCTAAGTGATGAACTTAATATAATCTTACTAGAATGTATTTCTCTTATATTATGTTTTGTTATTTTTCTCCAATGGCAATGCATTTTACTTCAATATTTTTGTTCTTTCTTATGTTTATATAGAGTATGTGAAAGTTACATTTTATTTAACTAATTGAGTACTTCTTATGTCGTATTCTTATGGTTTGATGATGTTCTTAAATTGCAATCATATACAATTTTCTTACACTGACTTTATTTGATTTTGGTATTACATTGTCTCTTATTTTCGTGAGGTGGATGTCATACACCCCTTATATGATAGGTATTATATTTTCTTTGTTTTTCGACATATACACTTTTATTTTACCAAGTTTTTTGGAAAGTTATAACGGTTTAAATATTGATATGACACACACAAAATGTTCAAATATTATTTTCCTATGTTCACATTTTTCCAAACCTTTCATTTTTTTCATTTTTTTCATTTTTTTAAGTTTACCCATTTTTGGTACTTTTTTGACATTTTACTTTAATTTTGAATTTTTTTCTACCGTCTAAATAATAAAATAACCCCCACCATATTTCTGAATGCCGTTTTTATATAATTACATTTTTCAAACTATATATGATCTTAAACTGATTCAAGTTTTCCAAACTTTCTAATTTTCCAAATTATATATGCAACTTAGGCTGTATTATTTCTAACTACTTATATATTATTATTGTTTTACTTTGCATTCTTTTGCTACATTAATTTTTATATATTAAACAAATATGTGCATCGCCCGGGCCTTAAACTAGTTCTTTAAAATTGGGACACACATATGCCAGAAGCAAATTTATGACTATCAGAAATCTAGTATTAATTCCTTAAATAATTGTGGTAGGCTGCATAACATAAATCTATATGATTTTGTTACCAAAAAGCTCATGTAGCCCATGTGATGCGGCCGGTTGACCGGCCCACCAGCCCACGCTTATCCATCCGCTTTCAACTGCACTTAATTACTCAGCTAATCAAAGCATTAATTACGTAAACCCCCGGTTAACTTTCGGCCAAATCGCAATTAGCAGTCACCGACCCAAACCAAACGGTCACTCGACACTGACCGCCACGTGTCCTCCCCCTCATCATTATATAAACCCTTAACCACGAAGTAAACAATTCCGCTTCCATCAAAAAGAAGCAGCTCGATTTCAAATCCTTAAACCCCAAAAAAAAATTTTACAAAATCCCCCTTCTCAATTCGTTGCCCTTGGAGCCTCCAAAACCCTAGCCAAAACCCTAACCGAAATCAGCGATGATCCCTCGATCCATGGACGCCATCAACCGCTCCCACGACCTCTCGGCCTCGATCCTCGCCTCCTCCTCTCCTTCCGCCATCGCCTCAGCCATCGCCGCCGTCGACTCCTTCCTCCGCCGCCACGCCTCCGACCAATCCCGCTCCTTTTTCTCCATCGCCTTCCCCTCTCTCATCCTCCGCCTCTTCGGCTTCGATTCCTCCTCCTCGTCCTGGATCGATCTCGCCGCCGGCGATCCCGACCTGGCCGGAAAACTCCTCGCCCTCCTCTCCCCGGACGGAATCTTGATGGAAAGCGTGAGCTCCGTCGATCGGTACTCCGGCGTCAAGTACGTGTTTCCGAACGAGCGGTTGCCGGAGTGGATACGCTTCCTGCTGCCTCGATCCGATAAGTACGAGTCTCCGATCTCTGATTTATGTCCTTTGTTCAAATCTAGGGTTAAAAATGGACAAATTGAGTTGAATTGTTTTGAGTATTATATGTTTTGGTTTGCGTATTATCCTGTTTGTAAAGGGAACAGTGAGAGTGCGGAGAGTGGAGGGGTGAAAAAGAGGAGTAGGTTTCGGTTGGAGCAGTGGACCTCGTCATTGCCCTCGATTGTTGGGGCCAATCGGAGGCCGGGCCAGAAGCCGGAGTGTAATCTGTATCTTAGGCTTCTTTATGCTTACTTGAAGGCGTATGTGCCGAAATGTGGGCTTGGAGCGGTTCAGCCTTATAGGAGTTCACTGCTGCATTACTCTTCGAGCTATGATAGCTCGGCATTTGTACAGGCTGAGTTCTTGGTTTATACATTGGTCCATTTTTGGATGGTGGACAATGATTTCTCGCCTTTGTCTGTAGGTAATTGTAAGTCATTTGGTGTGTCATTTGCATTTAGGACTGTTCTAGGTGAGACCCCGCCGACTCCGGGACTGGGTGAGGTGTTGAAGTTGTTGGTGCAATACTTGAATTGTAGCTTGGTTGCTCCTACCAGTGAAGGGAGTGAGAGAGGAGTAATGTTTGCTGGAAGTCCTGTGAAGAAAGTTTCTAATTTGGGTGCAATGGTTGCTTATGAGGGCTCTATCATGTCTTGGAATGTGGTAATCCAAAGGCCTTTGTATAGGTTTATCTTGAGGTCATTCCTGTTCTGCCCAATGGGAGGTTCTATTAAGAATGCTGCTCAAGTGTTTTCGCTGTGGGCTACCTACCTGACACCTTGGAAGATTGGGCCACAAGATTTTGCGGAATTTGAGGCACCCATGGTTCAGGGTTCAGATAATTTGAGGAAGGAGAATGGATCTCCTGGGACGAAGAAAATTGATGATGGGAAAGAGGGCAGTAGCAATGAGGAGCTTGTGTATACGCCGATCTGGGAAAGCTACGTGGCGGCAAATTATTTGTTCTACAGCTCTTTGGTTGTGCATTTCCTTGGATTTGCGCATAAGTTTCTTCATACAAATGTGGAGACGGTGGTTCAGATGGTGTTGCAGGTATGTTATGTCTTGTGCAGTTGTGCATTTCCTTGTCATAGCTCACATTCACCTTGAAATTGTTATGTTTTTTATCGCTTATTATGTTCAAATTTTTGTTTTATAATCTACAAAATTGAAAGGTTTATTTTAGTAGTTCTTCGAGGGTACACAATATGAAATTTATGGTGGATGTCAAGTTTGAAATTAGCTGGGTATCTAGAATGAGTTTGTATAGTTCTGTTTCGTCTTAGTTCATTAGATGCTGGTTTTGCGAAACTTTATCCTTAATATGTTTCTAAAACTCATGTTTATGAAGTAAATACTATATTTTTGGTCATATATCTTGTATGGAATTTGTCAATTCTTACGCGTTTTTTGGTACACAAGAATCAAGTTAAGTGATTGGAATGAAACAAGGAATGAAATGTAGTAAGTACGGGAATGGAATTGTCACTTTCACATTTGGGTGTGATTAGAGAATGAAGTGGGATTGATAATTCTTTTTTATTTTATGCATGGGTAATTAATAAGAAGCAACATTTCAATTTTATTTATTCTCACTTAAAAGTGGGAATGTCCATCCCTTATAATTTCATTAATGTTGAATGAGAAATCAGAATGAGTATTCTAGCTTCTAAAAACGTGTTGTGTCTGGTACGCAATAGATGAGAAGTTAAAATGTGCATTCCATTCCTATTCATTCCCGTGTACCAAATGAGGTGGTGTATCATATCTATATGTTGCTCCTAGCACTAGTGAACCAAGAGTATCATTGCTTGGCTGACATGTATTTGTGAGCTTTAAGCAAGAATTTTATCCAAGGATTTTAGGGTTATAAAGTTATCTTTCATGTTTAGGTCAAAAGCTCGATCAATTTTATCAGTGTGCACTGCACAGTGCAGGGCACAAAGTCCCTTTATGCACACATTAGCAAAGTGCAATGCAATGCACACACTAGAGTGAAGGTAGGCGCACACCATACATGTAAATTTTCAAGATAGATAATCAAGCATGAAAGAGCATGATTATAAATTTTTACATAAGAATATGTTAAGATAAATATAATCTACTATCAATCACAAAATAAGGTCTTAATTCATATTGCTATTATAATATTCGAAATCCAAACTAAAAGTTAGATCAAGATTAAGTTCAAAGAAAAATCAAATTGTTTGGGGTTCTAAAATGTCCTAACAATTTTTTTTGAGATATGTGTTATGCAGTACAAAGACACGATTAAAATATTATGGAGCAAAAATATGAGATAACTATCTTAACCTTGTATCTTGTAGCATTGGCAACGTGACACTATTCTAGACCAGTCTTAATAAGGGTTAATATCAGCTTGACACCCTTTAGCTAATGTATTCTAGGTACTGTTATAAATAGCGATAAACAGCCCCACAATAGCGGCACTAATAGCGTTAGCAGTCCCTTCCCGCGGCGTTATCGCCCGCTACGCTATCGCGCAATAGCGGTGACATATTACGGAATATGTCTGTTCGCAAAAGCGGTCAATAATGTCACAACGGTAAATGGTGAGCAATTGCATTCGAAATTTGCTTTTTGACTACTATTTAAAAACGGTTTGAGGCTTATTTTTTAAAATTAAACTCAACTATTGACCATTGCATTTCACCGTCTACTGTGATTTTCAGCATACTCCCGTCACCTCTCATAGCCTTTGGCATCTACCTTGATACTTCCTCTCACCTCCTTCACTGTGAGCTCCTCTTAAGACAGTCCTGTCACCGCTAAGCTCTTCTTCTCGAAGAAGATGACTTTTTGACTCCTCCAGTCATCTTCGGTATTACGTAATGGTTACATGTCTATTTTATGTTTAGGATCTCTAAATCATCCAATATGTACTTTTAGATTTTTTAGATTTTTCTTTAATTTTTTTAGTATTTATACATATCTAAATTTTTTTAGTATTTATACATATCTAAATTAGATCGCTATTTGATTACATGTCTATTTTAGATTTTTTAGATTTTTTTAGTATTTATACATATCGAAGAAGATGACTTTTCACATTTTACTAAAATTATATTTAATGTGTTCAATTGTTGTTCGAATAATTCTAAGAATCTAAATCATAATGTCAGGAATGTGGGACACTATAGGTAACTGCGACCCGGGTTAAATCGTTTCGGATCGCGCACCCGGCGACCCGATTTAGAAGCGAATTGGGTCGTTGTGCCCGGCGACCCAATATAGAATTAGAATTACTTTTATTTTGAAAAGAAAAACAACCATTTCTAGAAAGATAAATAACAAAAAGCTTACCATAATTGCAAGTTGATAATTCTTTTATCATTTTTTATCCTTGAATTTAACTCCTGTGGAAATTGTACATTAAGGTATTCAGGTTCCTTCATTTAAAAACCGAAACTAAGGGGTATCATGTTCCTCAGCGTTCATATAAGCCTTACCCCCTTGTACCCGATGCCAAATAAGTTGCGTTTCATGCTCCCTTTCCCATTACGTGAACGGGCATAAAGCGAGTTCCATGCAACTTATATTCTAAATCTTTTAGATTAAAGACTTTTCTTCATCTTTTTGTTTTAGAAATTATCCATTCCCAAGTACCATCAACTAATCTGATACCACTATCATGTAACGTACACAATGGGACCTCCTTTCAGATATATTTAGTACGTCGACTGGGGCCTAAAGTTGATTTTTGAAACAATTTGTCTCTTTCTCTTTTGTTTTTACTCTAATTGTTACTCTATCATACATATCTTTACTGACATGAATATGCCTACTAGATACTCGTTTTTCTATGGCCTACCACATTACCTCTCTTGATACTCTTCTCTCTCTTGATATTCTTTATCATAATTTTATTCTCAATAGTAAATGAACACCCTATGCAGGTCCTCTCTCGCTGTAGTTAACCTCTCAGACCTAAAACCAATTTGGTTCTCAAATACAGGTGCCTTACATTTAAAGAGTAAGCAATAGAAGAAACTCGGATAAAATGAGATCCACTTTGAAATGTGATTTACATTTAAAGAAGAAGGAATAACCTATTAACTTAGTAAGCAATAGAAAAAACTCAGACAAAATGAGATCCACTTCGAAATGTGATTTACATTTAAGGAAGGACTAACCTATTAACTTATGTTTCAAATGTGTTCACATCCGACTATAGATTTATGTGAACATAACTACATGAGCATTCAGTTAGCATGTGACCTACACAAATTTGAAATTTCCTCAAAAATATCTTGTAGCTAGAACCAAAAAAAGGTATATAGACATGAATAAATTGTTGATATATGAGCATTAGTGGTGCAAGAAAAATGGTAATGAGAGAGGTATTCCCCAAATATGCACTATATTGTAGATATTGCGGAAATTTTGTTGAATGGTTGTGGACCCACAGCATGAGAAAAGTCAATTGTATCTACTATCTAGCAATATAGAAGATTTTGCCAGAGGTCTGTTCCTTAACCAAGCCAAACAGTGGGTTTCAAACCATCACAATTATATGTCACGTCAAAGTATTGTACCAGGCTACCAGCTTACTTTTCATCGTATGGCATATTTATGACTGGAGCATAAAGATAACTTGTAAGGCGTACCTTTAGTTTGCCTGCATAATATCGAACATATCCTTCTTAGATATCCAATACTCACTACTTTCTTGAAAGCTATTCTACAGGTTTTAGAAAAGAAGGAAATAGTGGGATAAATATTACCGTCAGCTTGTCCTCAGGATAAGGCATCATCAAATTCATGGCCTGAGAGATTTTTAGGTGTTTTAACTACAAGGTCACCTTGCAGATAGACCTACATCATTATCGTATACTAGGAATTTCAGACTTTTCTGC